>VMBQ01002495.1:51046-68409 GCA_007657795.1 Dreissena rostriformis | reverse complement strand
TCTTGTCCGAGCTATTTCTCAGCAACTTATTACGGGAATTCAATGAAACTTTATGGGAAGCTTCACTACCAACAGGAGATGTGCATTTTATCAGCCGGTTATGGTTGGATGATTTTTCACAGAGTTATGGCCCTTTGAAATAGTCTTGAAACTGTACATAAAGTGCAATTCTTGTCCCGGCTATTTTTCCCCAACTACTGACTGGAATTCAATGAAGCTTTATGGGAAGCTTAACTACCTTGAGGAGATGCGCCTGTTATTTGTAGGTTCTGGTTAAATGATTTATTTAGAGAGTTATGGCCCTTTGAAATTTACCATTAACTGTACATTTAGTCCAATTCTTGTCCGGGCATTTTCTCAGAAACTAATGACTGGAATTCAATGAAACTTTATGGGAAGCTTCACTACCTTTAGGAGATGCACATATTAATAGTGGGTTTTGGTAAGATGATTTTTCACAGAGTTATGGCCCTTCGAAATTTTCCATTAACTGTACATATTGTGCAATTCTTGCATGGCTATTCCTCAGCAATTAATGACTGGAGTTCAATGAAACTTTATGGGAAGCTTCACTACCATTCGGAGATTGGTATATTATCAGCGGGTTTTGGTCTGCTGATTTTTCACAGATATATGGTCCTTTTATTTTTTTTCATTAGTGTACACATAACGCATTTCTTATCTGGGCTGTTTTGGAACAACTTATGACTGTGATTCAATTAAACTTTATTATGCTCCTTTTCCGTCACACTTTTGTAACAGTTTCTCATAGCACTTTCAATATTTTACCGATCTCTTCCATATTTGGCATGTAGGTACCTTGCATGGACCTCTACCTTTTGATGAGGTTTGAGGTCACTGGGGTCAAGGTCACTGAGGCTAATAATAGATTTTCTCAAGGTCACATTTTTTATTAATTTTTTTAACACAATTAACCCATATATCCACAAAGCATCATTGGGGAGCATCCATCAATTTTACTGATATCCTTGTATATCATTATTTACACGATAAACATCTTCGGAGGTGTCACTTGAATAGGCTAGAATTCATCAATACATTTACGTTGTGCATGATGTACAGTGCGTGATTTGTTACAAACCAGTCTCATTATCAGACTGTATTCCCATAGTGAACCGGAGTCTTTTCCCGTGTGTCTTGTTAATTGGTTTTTTAGGAGTTTTTGTCAGCATAATCAGCCACCTAATGGCAGATATTGTGTTTACGTAATTTGTATATAATAAAGAAGACTATTTCTGGAAATGTTGACAGCTGAACATAAAAGCCAGAATTAAAGCCAATTATTGTGTTCACAATGCCATTTTAGCATTGATTAAAACAAAAATATTCAGTTGAAACAAAAAAAGAAATATTAATAAGCATGCGCATGTAGGCAGCGACATGATCGATGTTAATTTAATTAGTGACTGTTTAATCAATATAATTATGTGCTTGTTTCTTTGAAATATTTTGTGATTTCTTTATTATTGCACATTTTGTATGTCGCTTCTGAAAAATGCCTTGCCAGTATTAGATCTGCAAGTTGTTCAAAAAGTGATAAATGCTTGAAGAGAATCAAAATATCATCCTGTGTGCTCTCAAAGAATCTACCATCTATAGAACTGTGTGCAGACAATAAGCAAAATTTCTTCTTCATCTGATGAGAAAAGAGATGAAATTCTAGTCAGTTGCAAGGCTTGCTTCATGAAAATCTGCAAATATGTGACATATCAACAAAGTTATACATCATATCATTATGAAGTGATTTTGTTTTAATTTCTTGGCAACTGATTTTCAGAACAAAATTATAGAATAAAATATGTTTGCTCTTATTTTTGGCTGAGAACCAGAAGCTGCTCTCTGCTTTCATTCTTCATGCGATGAATTTACAAAGAACCTTCTTTGTATCACAGGATTTATTATTTTTATCCCACTTTTACAGCGATTTCGGTTGATTATAGCCCCGTTGATTAAATTTCTGCTATAATACACGGCACGAAATGACATCATATTTTCGACAAAATGACGTCATAAATCAAGCGAAATTAACAAGTTAAACTTATTTTGTTTAAATAAAAAGGTTAACTGAATAAAAAGAGGGATAAATAGAATAATAGGTAAGTGTTGATTATGATCAGGTTTATCATGCTCGGCACGAAAACGAAAAAGCACTCGCCAAGGCTCGTGCTTTTTGTTTTCTAAGCCTCGCATGATAAACCTGATCTATTATCAACACTAACCTATTATTCTCTATATTCAATGAAATCAAATTGCTTAACACAATAACATTAATAATGTCTGACAGCAGAATCTTAATAAATTTGCTTAAACACAGAGATCTGTATGCAACAATTCTTGGGATATTGTCATCTTTATTGACCTTTGCAGAGAAAATGGTGGCTAGGAATGGTACTTAATTGGCATTCTGAATGTCTTCTTTATGGGTCAGTATAAATTGTCTGTTTGTTTTTTGTTTTGAATTAAAAACTTAGAATGAAAATCAACATATATTAGTTTCTATTCCAGTTTTCATATAACTAAAACATATACAAAATACATAAAGGCAAATTGATTTCTGTATAGGCTTTTGTTGTACTTATTATGAAACAACTGTATTCAACAGTATGTAATATAATGAACTTTTTGCCTGAACCAAAAATGTGTCCAAAATATGTATGTATCATCGCTTTGTTAATTATATTGGTAAGGGTATATTGACAACATTTCTTTCCAATGAACGAATTCAGTGTATAATGAGAAGCAACCAAAATGACATAAGTACAGTGTTTGTTGGCTGTTTATAGATTTCCAGTACCAGTAGTTTGTTTCTTTAAAAGTTTCCTGATTTTGGCAAGATAATTGAAAGATTGGTATTATATTTGTTCATGAAGCAAGTGCGCTGTAGCTGTCCATTGATTCAAAGAAAAATCGATTTGAAATGTTCCCCTTAATCAGACTCTTTTCGTTTTGTTAGGCAGGGAAAGTTTGTTGTTGATTTGTGGAGGCATTTTTTTTATTTCTCTGACCTTTATTTACAGGATTTTAAAGCATTTCCATGGAAAATTTGCTTATAAATGTATTTATTAACCCAAAATAAAACGTTTTTTGTGTGTAATGCTTTTCCACACATATTATTTCACAGTCTGCCATTTTGAAGTAAAATCAGTAAATAATGTTTTACAACGCAAAATTTGTAAAAAAAAGAGAATTTAATATAGGTCAACTCCATGTAATGGACATAGATGCCTGATAAGCTCCGCCTACTGCCATGCTCAGCAAAAAGAAGCTTCAAGATTCTGTATGCCTGTTTTGTTGTACACTACGTCTAGCACGATTTCTGCCATCCACCACGCATCACCGTGATTGACAGCCCAGAGTGGACAATAACTATCTCACCGCGATACACCGTTGAACACGGTAATGTTGTTGTGGCGAATTGCGGTGTCAGTCCCGGCGTTATCGGGAAATTGATCTCATGGTGGACCACCGCGATCACTGTGGACCGGCGCGATCGCGGTGGACCAGCACGGTCTAGGTGGTTCGTGGTGAAATACATGTGCAACAACAACATTATACAAATGTACGGTCTGCAATATCGAAATGTACATGTTCGTTCACATTGTAGATTGTATAATGTTGTTTTTTAAAACTTTGTATGTACATGTATTACATGCACTTCATAATAAAATCACCGAATGTTCAACTCTTTTCTCTCATGTTTGCCCTCTTAACAGAATCATTGACATGTCTTACCTCGAGCGCGAGTATAGTTTCTGTTTCATACTTCAGGTTTTGTTTAATTTGTTTCTGCATGAAGATTCCCTTGTTGTTCTTAATTAAAGATTTGTTTTTTGTTAACCTTTCGAAAACCATTGCTCGTTTGTGTACATACATGTATAACAGCACGTGCATAGCCCCGCCTTTTCACGGAGAACGAAGGTGGAATTAACAGTTCAGTGCACAACTCAATGCGCTACAGTGTACACTAATCACTATACATGAATGCCATGTAAAACCCGTGTTTTAATAAGAGCGCGAAATTGTTAATGTTGCATGGATTTTTAGCGTGCGTGTTGCACAGACCATATGTGACTAAATATAGACGTGCAACTCAGTACATGTAGTATTTTAGAATGAAAAATTTACATCGGAATCAATGCACACAATAAAAAAGTATTAACCCATTGAAACTATAGAAAAAATTCGTCAAGTTACGACGAATAAATTTAAAAATAAAATAATGTACACAAAAGCAATTTGGTGCTCTTTTCTAACACAAAAAACACGTGGCTTGTATCTAGTAACGGAAGAAGTAATGTTTATTTTGACATTAATAGATCTTGTGTATTTCTGACAGGCTTTTGAACTAAGCAATTTACGGTGTGAAAAAAAATCGTACCAAAAATGCATTTATGTCTATATATATCGCTATATGTATACATGTCCCGGAAAATCGGCAAAAGTCCCGGAAAATTGAGCTCAATAATGTCCCAGAATTGGTCTAAATTTATGGCATGTATGATTTTGGATGATGTATATATGAATAATTACTTATAAGGAAAATGAAAGGAATGTTTAAATAACATTTTTGATCCATTTTGAGTAAAGTAGAGAAGAATTAGAGCTTTATTTGATAATTAGCTTTGGTATATGTCAGAGTTCAATGTAAGAAAAAAAATACTAAATTAAAAATCCCTACCTACATGTATACTCACGCTCGATGTATGACATGTCAAATGATTCTCGAACAAAGGTAAACAATAGAAAATAATGGTGATTGTTAACAATCGAGTAACAATGTATACACATGTACAAACAAATGTAACAAAACATTCTTGAAATTTGCAAAAATTATACGGTCTGCAATATCGAAATATACATGTTCATTTACATTTACCTGTATTTCACCGCGAACCACCGAGGCCTCGTTGGTCCACCGCGATCTCGGTGGTCCACCGTGAGATTGACTTCCCGATAACGCCAGCGGTGCTAAGCCACTGTCGACGCGATCTATCATGATTGAAACACCTTCAGATCGCTGTGATTTTCCAGGCTCACAAAAAATTGTCCACGGTGGGACTGTGGTGGATGGTAGAAATCGCGCTAGACGTAGTGTAAGTTCCTCTCTGATAGCAGTAGTGAATAAAGGTGTTAAAAAATCAATCCCTATTGGGTCTGGTAAATAAACCATCCCTGTATGGGTCTAGACAAAAGCAAACAACAATCATGGGAGCAAATTACACTCACTTGTAGTCATGAGACAGATCATGCAAATCAAAGATCTGTATGAAACATTATATAATTGTCAAGAGATATGTTTATGAAATTTGATGATCATATTTTTCATATGTATAATTTTTTTAAGACCAAGAGGGCACATATATACACATTATATTAAATCACCAAAAACGGTTTCAGTGTGCAAAATTTGGATTTCCTCTATATTTTGATTTGCGGGGAGTACATGCGTTATTGTAAAGCGAGTTGTTGCTGTAGTATTACTGCGAAAAAAAATTAAAAAATGCCAGTTTACTGAGTTGATAACATTATCATTGAATTTGATCATGATGGTTATGATTTCACGCAATTGCAATTTTTGTCTACAATTATGTCAGAAATACATGAGTATGTTTCACTATCCTGCAGACATATCCACTCTCATTATTCGCGCAATTGCAATTTTTGTCTATATGTAAGAAATACATGAGTATGTTTCACTATCCTGCTGACATATCCCCTCTCATTATGATGTCCATTCTATGACATACTCTCTTGTGCAAACCACAGAATTAAAAAAGCAAGGCAAACAACAATTTACTGTGCATAAAAGGCAATTTAGTCAAGTATAATTGATTAAAACTCAGTTTTTATAGCACCTTGTCTGATAAGAACTCTAAATCCCAGAGAATCAGCAGGAAATCTACATGTTGCGTGAAACAATCCTGTCTCATCAGCTTGTAATGGTGATGGAATCTTAATGGTGCGATTTGTTTATGCCTTCAAACAATGTTCTGTGTTACCCTGACACTAAGCTTATGACTAGCATTTTATAAACACTCCAATGCTGAGTATCTTAATGTTATTTTGGCATGTCATGATTTGGAGTGAAAATTTTAAATAAAAGCCATACAGGAGTTTTCGTGCAAATGGTAATTTTAATCAGCAATTAATGTACTGGTTTGTGAGTATTTTCCGGATGAAAGTTGTTTCCTTTATTTGAAGACTGATTCAACTGTTTTGTTAAGCATTTACTTGAATATAATAACAAAATTTGTAAAGCAGTCACAAAATAGGAATATTTAAAAATGTCCTTAAAATACGACCGTCTGGAAAACACACGCCAACCAGTATTTAACCCACCTAATTTTGAGAATATAAACCTGAAAGTCTGATATCTGTTAGAAGAACTACAAAATGTTGTATTTAAGAGTTTAGTTACAGGTCGCTACCACTTCTTATCGAAGTCATATGGTATCAACCTGCCCCTGTGATCTTTCAGGAGGAAATATTTAATTTTGAGCCAAATTAGGTAAAATTTACCTCGGCATCCTGGGTATTCGCCAAAGAGATAATTAAGATCCAAATAGGCCAGTGCACGATGGCCAATGAGACCTTTATGGCGCCGGTAGACAATTTATGGACAATTCATACCTGGTTGCCCTAAAAAGGGCAAGGTTACTCCGCCAAGGGAGTGCTGACAATCTAGCAAAGATATTGCTCCAAGCGTGCTGCGCCGCCTTTATGGCCACTCTTGAAGTCACCAGCTGTCGACCGGATCCCCAGAACGATTTCCCTAGTACGTTAAGCGTACTGAGTACCGCCGTCCTGGGACACATTCATAAGGCCACCCCCTCGAAGTCCTGGATTGCTCCAGGTCCGCCCCATCTGTCTTCTACACTAGTATATCCGCTGTCCCCATCCCGCTACAGGCAACTATAGTGGACACCACCCCACTATATATCTTCGTCCCCTACTAGGGTATGGTAGACTCCTGATCCTTACGTTCTTGGAGACAACGAAGACCGGTCCCACTCATAGCGACAACAGTGGCAACCCCTAGACCTCTGTATCTCAATCCCCTACGGACAATTAGCATTCCGCTTGAGGACCCCCGTCCTTATGTTCTGGGAGATAGCGAAGTTAGCAGTAGAGAAGATGTCCGGCTCGAGGGATGACCGTACCCGCTGGATTAGCAGAGCCGCCCGCAGATTTTCCCCTATCCGACAAGTCTTCAAGAAAATCTTCTGCTGGGTGACTCTCATCCCGGTCGCGACACACACGCTCCAGCAGCTGACTGGGAAGAACTACAAACATAACACAAGGTTCATAAATTTCCATACAATAAAATGGGCTGATGTTTACGCCCACAAGAGTGATTACTGTTTACGCCACTGGAACGGCAAATAAAGAGACCTTCCTCTGGCCAGACGGAACAATTTTGCCAGCTTTGTTTCTTCGTACTTGCGCAATAAAAGCCAAAGAACATTGTATCTCTCCTAGATACAAGGTTGATCAATTGAATCCCATTGGAAACATTTCAGACCATATATGGAAATTAATAAACCAGGGTGACAATAATTTCACTTGTGTAATACAAAGTAAGTGTTTGTTATTATAATTTAGAAACCAAAATTAATCATGTTCTTTCAATATATCCATATAATATTTGATTGGTCTTTGGAACGTTGTAAATAGATTTCTAGCTTTTTAAAGGTCAAGGGTGGAATACCTAAAATACACATATATAGAAGGGAGTTTTTCAAACACCAAGTTGTGGTACCACTAAGAAAATGGAGGTAGGAATCCCTCAGTCAATTAGAGGCAGTTGTAATGATCTAAATAGATTTTTAACTAATTGAAGCGCAATTCAATAATAACAATTTGGTCTGTTAAAAAAGGGCATCAATATATTTGTATTTTTTTGTTCGTTCTGCTTTGACATGCAGTTTATTAAAAACAACTGTTTGTGCAGTCTGGTTTAAGTGGCCCTTTACGGGTACATCAGATTCTTAGTGCACACAAATTATCTACATCTTATTTAAATGCATGTACAGTGTAGAGTGAAGAAAAACAAAGCATTAGATTTTAAATGTGTTTTGAATTTTATTTAGCTCTCATTAAATTCATATTCCATTTTATTATTAAAATAAAACAACCTAGCATTGGATAGATCAGTCTGAGGATAGGTTTTTCTCTTTTACTTTGATTCGCTCTCAAAGAGGCAAATCCCCCCCCCCCTCTATTATGTAAANTATGTATTTATGTATTTATGTATTTATGTATTTATGTATTTATGTATTTATGTATTTATGTATTTATGTATTTATGTATTTATGTATTTATGTATTTATGTATTTATGTATTGATGTATTTATGTATTTATGTTTGTAAGTATTTATGTATTAATGCATTTATGCATTTATGTATTTATGTATTTATGTATTTATGTATTTATGTATTTATTGATTTATTGATTTATTGATTTATTGATTGATTGGTTTATTGGTTTATTGGTTTATTTATTGATTGATTGATTCATTGATTAATGATGAATTTCGATTAGCGAGCACACTTCACATAAGGCCTGGTACAAAGTTCAACTACTTCAGTTTATTGTACACGCTCTGACATTGCCTATGTATACAACGTACATATACATGCTTTTGTGTAGAGAGTTTAAACCTTTGCAATATCCATTTCAAAACTTAATTATGATTGAACGTTAGTAGGTCCCCTAGTATCAATAGATTTCTCTTCCATGTTTCTAAGATATATTTTTATATCGAGTGAGCATGATTATACAAATACCTAGGTTTAATTTTAATCAAAAAGGCTGATAAATCTTTACGCACACTGATGTAAGATTGTCAACCTGTGATTGCCGAGTGGTTAAGGCGTTAGACTTGAAATCTAATGGGATCTTCCCGCGCAGGTTGGAACCCTGCTCGCAGCGTATCATTTTGACTGTTTTACTTTTAATGCACAGCATAAGTTGTAAATTGGCAACGCCCATGCAAATTTAAATCGCCATTTAAAATAGACACATCAATTGGATAATCTACCATAAAATATTCGAACAGTCATGTATAATTTTCACTTTATCATTCTATTCCGTCTATCTCTTAGTTTTGGTCACACAAATTACGCAAAGGAACATGAAACAATTTTTAAATGGAGAAATTGCGGGTTGGAAAAATATGATTTTCAACAATTTGACCTTAAAAACTTGCGCTGGGTTACGTTTCGTTTTATTGTTATTTTGAACACTTCATGAATGTGTGTTTTTAATTGATATCACTACGATTCACCGAACAAAGTGGAAATGCCGGTATAAAATCGTTTAAATAAATGATTAAATAGTTCTACTTTGTTCGATGAATCGTTGTTATTTCTCGAAACAGCCAAATTGTCTGGAAACGTCAGTTTGTAGCAAAAAAAATAAATTACACATTCGTGAAGTGTTCAAAATAACTATAAAACAAACCAAAACCCAGCGCAATTGTTTAAGATCATAACGAAATGGTATTAATCAGGTTTATCTTGTATTGAACTACATGTTTCTTGGTGTAAGGGTAATGCGCCTGACGTTAGATAAGAATAGTGCTTGCTCGAGTCCTGTCGGGATTGAATCTTTACAGCATAACATTGTTAAAAAATTTCTTTTACCAACAGCCATAACTGCATTAAAAACTTTTTCATGTGTTTTAAGTTACATTATACAAGAGGTAAACGCGTTTGATTTTGAAATATAATGATAAAGTGTAAATTATACCGTTGATTGTTCGAAAAGTTTGTGGCAGATTTGATGTGTTCTTGTTAAAGGGCGATTTACATGTACATCAAATACGACTTGGTATACAACTAACAACTTATGTTGTGGATGAAAAGTAAAGAAGACAAAAGCATACGCTGCGAGCAGGGTTCGAACCTGCGCTGGAAGATCACATTACATTTCAAGTCTAACGCCTTAACCACTCGGCCATCACAGCTTGTGAATCGCCAAGTAAGTTTATATAAACATTTATCAGCCAGTTTGATTATAATTAAGCCTATGTGTTGGTATATTCATGCTCACTCGATACTAGAAGATATAGTATACACATCTGTCCCATGGACTAATGGATAAGGTGCTTTACTACGGTTCAGAAGATTGCAGATTCCAGTCCTGACAGGATCGTATAATATATTTTCGTAGTTACAGGATATTCATGAAAATTAAAGTACATTTGGATACGGCGTCTGTCTTCGGATCAGAATACTGCAGATGTGAGTCCTGTCGGGATTGCATGTTGTTGTTGCTGTTGTTGATGACGATAGTGCTGTTTCATCAATAAATGTGCGGATTTATATTGTTTTCTTCCTTTGATACATTCTTATTGTTAAAAGTACATAGTTTATGGTACATTTGCATTTGTAACAGAAACGGAGAACATTGAACTTGTTAAATTTAAAGTACCGGTATTTTCTATATATATCTAATGTAGATCTACATACTGGCATACAATCACAACACAACAGGTTTTTAAATTGGGTGTTAATATTTTGGATTTATGTATTTTTTGATGTTTATATTAACTGTGCTAGAAATAAATTAGGCCTGAGAAGATGCTGCATTTGTTTGAATAATATTTCGAATGAATCAACTGTTCGTTCTAAGCGCTTGTATTGGATGCCCATAATTATCGTAGAATCTCCTATTGTTGATCTCATTTGCTTATATAAGTTTGCGCGAGCCGTTTTTGAATATAAAGAAGTCATATTATGTACAGATTATAAATAATATTGTATAATTAAAACTATATTTTGTGAAGATTGTGAATGATTATATTGATTTTATTTTAATGTGGCTATAATAAAAAAAATTGCTGCTTGTGCAGCCGCAGTTTTCCATTGTTTTTGTAAGAATTAATCGCAAGAACGATGTCGATAACGTTTACTTTGAAAAAAGATCACAAACGCTATCCATGTGCTGCGCGAAAATACCACGTGACTATGACGTGGCATAGTGGACAATTCAAGTTTAAGTATGTTTTCTTCCGCGAAAGTATAAATCCTTTTTTGTTATTCACTGTTTTGCTTTTTAGGATCCGTTCAAAATTATTCAATTTAACATATTTTTCATAATGTATGTCAATCTGTGAACGAATGTATTTGAAGAACTGAAATCTATGACATAAATGATTAAACACTACTACTGTGTTCGGTGATTCGTAGTGAATTCTCGCCAAACTTTCTGTTAACTATAGTTGTTTGCAAGCGAACAACTATAAATTAGTTTCCCTTATAAAAACTTATAAATAGTTTGTGAAGTAGTTTCTTGTTTATTATTGAAGGTCAAAAACGTGGTGGATGGTTAAAGAGAGAACTAGGCACTAATAGTATTTTCATTTCATTTTAATTAGATATTAATGGGACATTATATATGTAATTTATGTACAGACTGTCCTGAAAACCATCACCATTACTTGTGTTATATTAACCAGTCACGGGTTGATTGAATTAAGTTTTATATACGCATCGCACAAACCCATCCCTAACATTTTTTATAACCTATTGTGTAGCACATTTTTGTTTATATGACGATAGCAAAAGACCCACGTACATACACTTGTAGTACACATGTTTCCTATATTGTCGACATTCACAACATTTTTCTTCTTGACAATTGATCTATTCTTAGATATTCTAAAAGCCTTTGTTGAAAAACAGTTCATGAATGTTACGTGAACTGGATCAAGATACCAGATGTTCATACATTTGTGTCATCGAGTTTCATCTGCAATAATTAACGTGAGATTTTCACCACATGTGACCCTTGAGTATAAAGACATTGTTCCCTTGTGTGATACGCAAACGGACCATTTCGACATTCAAACAGTACAGGCTGTTGCATTTAATTGATTGCGGAGATCACGTTTTGTATTCGTTATTGTTTCCTTTTGAACTACCCTATTGATTAAGTATAAAGCTTTCTAACGACAAAATGGGCAGAATGTTATCTCAAACCAGATCCGTCTTTATATGTTTACGGCAAACGATGTAAATAACTGGTCATGACATCACGACTTCATTTTTGCTTGGATTATCTTGGACGATACGTGGGTGCATGAAGTTAAGGGTAGGTGGTTTCAATATGTAAGAGTTTGTTACACATATGAAGTATTAATCGCTTAATAAATTGTTTATTTTGACAAAAAAAAAGTTATAGGTTAATGTTATGTTTTCACATCCGTAAATACGTTGGCGTATCGGTTAGACGAATGCGACACCACTGAACAATTATTGTCTACCGACGGGGTTCGTATGTTTCTTTCTATAAAGTAAATGCTAAATAATTCGAATCTGTTATTATAACTGTTAAGTTGTCCATATATTTGTCGGTACACAGCCAAAATCCCGATTGAAATCAGATATAAAATATGTTACAAAATATAATCATAATGTTCACAGGATAATAAAATTGATGACAGTCATGCTGATTATGTAGATAAAACCTTGATGGGTGATGCTGTTTATTCTAATGATTGTAATGATAATTGTGATAGGGATAATGATGCTTTGCAAACGACGCGGAACTATGTGTCATATGGTGCTTCATTATAATGACAATTCACAACAAGGATTATCTTTTTGACGTTAGTGAATGCCTATTTAAATATTTGTTCGACGTCAACCATTCCATTGCTGAATGCATTAGGGCAATTTACAAAATGGCGGACAAATATTGTATTACATATAAAAATATTTTTTTTTTATTTATAACGCGATTGTAATGTGGTCATTAATATCAACGACATACTAGTGCCAAAGAGTGCCATACGTGAAATTAGACTGCTACTTCATCAAACATTTAAATTTCGTTAGTATATCCTTATATTTTTCTGACACAGTCTTTCCATCGATACATAAATCCGCTACCGCTGAAAACCCATTTATTAAATACAGATTGTGCATTATCTTCATATCGAACTTTATATATACCATTGTAAGGTTTCTTAATCGAGTTCCATATTCATTCTTTATGCACTATTAAGATCAAGTTTTCATGCGTTCACATTTAGAGGTGGGAAAAATCTATATGCACCACCTCCTCACCCTCACCCACCTCTAAATGTGAACGCATCCTTTGTTTTGTTTTTTGACTTTACAAACGCATTAGCAAGCACGTAAACATGCGCATCCCCATATTTTGATTCGAATATTGTCGACGGAACGGGAGTTATAGGCCATTTATGCAAAACAAGACAATCGCCTCAAATGTTATTGCTGTTAGAATTGCGAAACTTTACAAACACCTTTATATTTTGGTATTAAATTAAGTTAAAAGAATGATCGACAGAGGGACGAAAGCAAACTCCCAACCTGTATATCGAGCTCATGATCATCGTATTACTTTCCTCTTACTATACTGGAAAAACATAGGCCGTGTATAATCCCCACATTGCAGTTTGTCAGTTTAACTAGTGGCATATGACGTTTTTACAATTTCGAGTTTTGATAACGAATGGGCGGAGGGCAAAACCACCGCCCTTGTGAAAGACCGTTTGGGGGACTTGGCATATTTTTGTTCGTTTATCATATATGCAGTTGTACAAAGTNGGCCACGTGATTAAGTGGGCGGAGCGATCATCGTCCAGGCGAGATGTCAATTGTGGGTAATACAGTTTGGCCAACTTTTTGCTGGAATTTCCAATCTTGGAATATTCCCCCTTGTCATGTATTGATTCTGTAGATTGATAAAATCAAATTGAAATGAAAGGCTAAATGCAGACAGCCATGAAAACAAAACAAATTTGCTCAGTTCTAATTACTGGAATTGCCTGGAACTGAAAAATCAATTAAATTACCTTTTTGTTTGCTTGCGGAAGAAGAAAATGCAGAATTTTCATGGTATAATTAAAAAGAAAAACATACACTAAATTGTATTCAGGTCCACTAAACTTTATTATTTTTACTGAGTTATGTTAATTTTTGTTAATCAAGAATGTTTGAGCGCTTCTTGATTTGGAACCTTGGAAAACATTGTTTATTATTCGTGTCGTTCGGTTGCATCATTTAGGTTTTATAATGTTGTATAATTATTATCCGCAAGTCTAAATTATGAATATTGAGCATATCAAAGTTTGAAGGGACTTATAATAGCTGTGCTATTGGTGATGTAGGGTAAATAATAACATTTTTTTATATAGTGTTACCCAGTATAGCCCATACATCAAAGAAGTTTTGTTTGTAAATGCTTTGACTAATACAATGAGAAATGAACTGTTTAAAATGTTTTTCTAGTATTTTAGGTCATAGATCTAAACACAAGAATTCTGCAATCTCACAGCATTCTAATAGATCTTGTGTCACTTCGTTATATATCATTATTTACACGATCAACATTTTGTAAGGTGTCACTTGATCATGCAGGCCAGAATTCATCAATACATTTACGCTGTGCATGATTTACAGTGCGTGATTTGTTACAAACCAGTCTCATTATTAGACTGTATTACCATAGTGAACCGGTCTCAGATTTAGAGTGTTTTCCCATGTGTCTAGTTAGTTGGTCTTTTAGGAGTTTTTGTCAGCATAATCAGCCACCTAATGGCAGATATTGTGTTTACGTAATTTGACTATAATGACGAAGACTATTCCGGGAAATGTTGACAGCTGAACATAAAAGCCAGAATTAAAGCCAATTATTGTGTTCACAATACTATCTAATCTTTCAATTAAATGAAAATATTCAGTTGATACAAAAAAAGCAACTGTAATAAGCATGTGCATGTTAAGGCAGCAACATGATCAAAGTTAGTTAGTAACTGTTTAATAAATATGGGCTTGTTTCTTTGAAATATTTTGTGATTTCTTTATCTAATAATGTTGCACGTTTTGAATGCGTCTCCGGAAAGATGACTTCTATGCCTTTTGTCAGTATGAGATCTGCAAGTTGTTCAAAAGGTGATTAATGCTTTCAGGACATCTGAATTATATATAATGTCATCCTGCATGTTCTCAAAGAATCTACCATCTATAGAAGTTTGTTGAGAGTATTTGCCCATTTTTCTTTTACAACTGATGAGAATGGAGATAAAATTCTAGTCTGACGGCTTGCTTCACACTTCATGAAAATCTGCAATTATATGAAATATCAACAAAATGTATCATCGTATCATTATCAAGTATTTTTTTTTTTATTTCTTGGCAATTGATTTTCAGAACAAAATTATAGGACAAAATATTTGTGCCCCTATTTTTACCCGAGAACCAGAAGGGGCTCTCTGCTTTCATTTTTCATATGATGATTTTACTAAGAACCTATTGTGTATCACAGGATTAATTATTTATTCAATAAAATCATTTTGACGAACACAATAACAATTATGTCTGACAGCAGAATCTTAATAAATTTGCTTAAACACAGAGATCTGTAAGCAATGAATATTGGGATATTTTCATCTTTATTTCCCTTTGCAGAGCAAATGGCGGCAAGGAATGGTACTTTGGCACACTGAATGTCTCCTTAATGGGTCCATGTATAGATCTACTGTCTTTTCAGTTTTTGTTTTGAATTCAGAAAAAAATAAAATCAACACATATTTCAGATAACTTAAACTCATACAAAATACACAAACACAAAATTGATTTCTGTATAGCTTTTTTATTTTACTACTTAAAAAACAAAACACAATTTTTATATAATGAACATCTATGTTTGAAAATTGAAATTAAGTATGTGTTCCTGTTTTCCGTTTAGGATCTGATAAAAGGTAAACAAAAGACGAGTGGAGCTATAGTCTTGGAACATAATTTATGCATGGATATGTACCATTTCTCTCCCTTTGGTACAAAAATGCCACTGACACTCTGTCAGCAAGGCATGGTTTAAGTAAAGTATGCATGAAAACGTATCTTCGTGACTTTGGGGGCGGAAAGGAAGCATAATTATTCCTTTGGGGGTTTTGTGGACTCGTGGTTATGGTATAATTTGTTTTTGTTCTTGTTTTTACGTAGTACTTATAGTTTAAGTTTTAAATTTTATTGTGTCAATAATTGTCTTATAGCTATACACATAGGGTAGTTTTATAGTGTCTTGTTGATCTTTCTAATCTAGGGTTACTGTGCATGTTTTTTTACGTAGTACTTATAGTATAAGTATAATAGAGTAGTTTTATAGTATAATCGAGTAGCTTTGATCGATTTCTTTTGAAACTGTGTTGCAAAATGTATTCGTATCTGCGATACGTCAAATGTTCTTATGTAAAGTGCCTTTGAACGTGCACTCTTGTATGAAAAGGGCGCTATATAAATCCGGTATAATAATAATATATATAACAACAATGTTTTTATAACAAGCGTTTTCAAGGCTAATTTGAGGCTAATATAACTACTGGTAACTTACAACTTTGACAACGTATTGCCTGATGTCCCATTTGCTGTTGCTTTCTTTTATTAACACTTTTTGCCTATAGTACGAAAACACTCATAATGGACAGCCACCTGTCCAATATTAAAGGGACTTGTTCACAGTTTATCCAAATGAGAATTTTTTAACTTTTTGTCACAGATTCAAGATATAAATTAACAATGTACATCATTGTGTGAAATAACACTAATGCTGCAGACTTACACTGAAAATACACTTTCGTTTACACAAATTCATCGTTAGAAAATGATAAAATTATAAAGCGTCTCAGACGCGAAACGTTTAAAAAAAATGATTTCTTGTGTTATCTTTATATTTTGTAACAACACATGGATGGTTATACAAAGTATAAAATAAATGGCAACCCATGTGAAGACAGATTGTCAGGTCCGCACATAAGCTAGTTGTTAAGCCTCAACAACGACCCGAACATAAACTCTGAATTACACACACACACACGTGAAGACGTATGGCTGAGTGATTTTGGCGCTTGGCTTTTACTCCATGGGTCAGTGGTTCGAGCCTTGGTGTGGTTAACTTTTTATCCCCCGCCAGAGGCGGAGGGATATTGTTTTGGCGTTGTCCGTCCGTCCGGCTGTCCGTCCGTCCAACCGTCCGTCCATCCGTCTGTCCGGCACTTTTGTGTGTCCGGAGCCATATCTTGGAAGTGCTTTGGCGGATTTCATTGAAACTTGGTACAAGTATATATACGCATAAGAGGATGATGCACGCCAAATGGCATTGTACACCATCTGTTAAAAACAGAGTTATGGCCCTTTATATCTTGAAAAAATGCTTTTTACTATAGGCACTTTTGTGTCCGGAGCCATATCTTGGAAGTGCTTTGGCGGATTTCATTGAAACTTGGTATGAGTATATATATGGATAAGACGATGATGAACGCCAAATGGCATTGTACACCATCTGTTAATAACGGAGTAATGGCCCTTTG
>VMBQ01002495.1:19520-48581 GCA_007657795.1 Dreissena rostriformis | reverse complement strand
CCGTCCGTCCGTCCGTGTGTGCGTCCGTTAGACTTTTGTTTGTTTACGCGATAAACTCCACAGTTTTCATCCGATTCTTTTTAAACTTGTTCAGTGTCTTTATATTAATGAGGACTCGAACCCTATTGAAAATGGGTTACATTAGACCGTCCGTCCGTGCGTGTGTAGACTTTTTCTTGTTTACGCCATAAACTCCACAGTTTTTATCCGATTCTTTTAAAACTTGTACAGTGTCTTTATATTCATGAGGACTCGAACCCTATTGAAAATGGGTTACATTAGACCGTCCGTCCGTCCGTGCGTGCGTTAGACTTTTTCTTCTTTGCGCGATAAACTCCACAGTTTTCATCCGATTCTTTTCAAACTTGTTCAGTGTCTTTATATTAATAAGGACTCAAACCCTATTGAAAATGGGTTACATCAGAGTAAAAAGTCCAGAATTATCGCCCCTTGAATTTGTATTGGTCCAAGGCATTTAAGTAGGTTGTTTAATTGGTTGCAATTATAAATTTAAAATTAAATAAAATATAAGCCATCTGATAATTCATTTGGCAAGGATGAAAGGATTTGTCTTTTCAGTATTCCCTTGCATGATGACTTTCCATTCCATTGACATTCCAGCCAGTAGAGCGATTCAGGCCCTCATGGGCCTCTTGTTTTTCAACTTTTATTTTTGTTTTTATATTGGAGCTCTTTAGTTCTGATGTTTATATTTATCAATTTAAAGAATTTAATGACAAACTTCCAAACATGCCAAAATCTGTGAACGAACAAGTCCCTTTAAATTTAAGGTACAGCAAGAACAATGGAATTATTTCACAGCAATGCTGTAACAAGTCTGATGCATCAATCAGTAGTCACTTGGTACTGACAGAAAACATTTATTGAAGGTTCAAAAACAATGAACACTTCGTCTACTCACTTTGGCATAGTTGCAACTGCGAAATAAACACTGCTGATAAGTTGTAAAAAAAATTGTTGGCACAGACATGTTTTTATTCAAATAAGAAATACATTTTTATTAGGAAATTTTAATCAACAACGTATATTTTAGTTATATAAGAAAGGAAAAATTTGGGACTGAAAAAAAGATTAATTTGAATAAACAGTCATCAACAAGTGTATTCAACAGTATATAATATAATAAAGTTTTGTTGCTTGAACTCAAATGTATCCATAAAAATGTAAGTATCATCCTTTTGTAAATTATATTGGTTAGGGAATATTAACAATGTTACTAACCAATAGTGTATTCAGTGTATAATGAGAACCAACCAAAATGACATAAGTACAGGGTTTGGTTGCTGTTTATAGATTTCCAGTACTGGTAGTTTGTTTCTTAAAGTTTCTCAATTTTGGCAAGATAATTGAAAGATTGGTATTATATTTGTTCATGAAGCTAGTGCGCTGTAGCTGTCCATTGATTCGAAGCAAAATCGATTTGAAATGTTCCTCTTAATCAGACTCTTATCGTTTGGTTAGGCAGGGAAAGTTTGTGGTTGATTTGTGGAGGCATTTTGTGATTTCTCTGACCTTCATTTACAGAATTTAAAGCATTTCCATGGAACATTTGCTTATTTATGTATTCCTGCATCCAAAATTAAACCATTTTGATGTGTAATGCTTTTCCACACATATAATGTCACAGTCATTGCCATTTTGAACCAAAATCAGTTAAAGCGAGACTGCACGATTTTTATATGTGTTAAATTGTAATATTTTGATAAAAAAAATGTTACAATAACACAAAATAGGCAAGAAAAATTATACATTGAAGACAAATTTCATAAAATGCAGCAAAGAAAAGTTAGCGCTGGTTAAAGCCGACGCCAACACTTTTACTCGTATTTGTTAGGAAACAAAATTGTGCCTTTGTGTTGTATGAACGAATCTGCACTATAACTAAATTTAGATTCACATTGTACATGCATGATATATATGCTGGCGAATTCGGCTGTACAGCCATTTTCGTTTTCAGATTAAAATATCTGGCTTATTTTGCATTTTTCGACACATGTTCTTCTTTACTTTTATTATAATTTATATTGAAATATATGTATAATAAGTTTTTAACACATTTTATATAAATTCATAAATATTTGACAAAATCGTACAGTCTCACTTTAATAAAATATTTTACAACACAAAATTTGTAAAAAAGGAAAAAATGTATTATAGATCTACTTGATGTAATGGTCACTAAGAGATGCCTGATAGGCTCCGCCTACTGCCCCGCTCAGGGAATAGAAGCTGTGGAGATTCTGTATGCCTGTTTTGTTATAAGTTCCTCTCTGATAGCAGAAGTGAATAAACTTGTTAAAAATTAATCCCTTTTGGGTCTGGTGAATAAACCATCACTCTGAGGGTCTAGACAAAAGCAAACAACAATCATGAAAGCAAATTACAAACACTTGTAGTCATGAGACAGATCATGCAAATCAAAGATCTGTTTGAAACCTTATATAAATGTCAAGAGATATTATGTTTATGAAATTTGATGATCATATTATTCATATGTATGATTTTTTAAGACCAAGAGGGCACACATATACACATAACATGTGTATATTAAATCACAAAAAAGGTGTCAGAGTGCAAAATTTGAATTTCCTCTATATTTTGATTTGCGGGAACACATGCATGATTATAAAGCGAAATTTTTCTGAAGTATTACTGCGATAAAATAATTAAAATTTGCCAGTTTACCCGGTTGATCACATTATTATTGAATTTGGTCATTATATATGGTGATGACTTTGCACAATTGCAATTTTTGTCTTTATGCCAAGAATACATGAGAGTAAATACTGTTTCACTATCCTAGTGACATATCCCCTCTCATTATCAAGTCCATATTCTATGACATATTTTTTTTTTCAAACCAAAGACTTAAAGAAGCAAGGCAAACAACAATTTACTTTGCATAAAAGGCAATATATAGTCAAGAATAATTGATTAAAGCTCAGTTTTTATAGCATCTTGCCTGATTAGAACTATTAATCCTGGAGCATCAGCTGAAATCTTGTGTGAAACAATCGTGTCTCATCAGCTTGTAATGGTGATGGAATCTTAATGGTGCGATTTGTTCATGCCTTCAAACTATGTTGTGTGTATCCCTGATAAAAGCTTATGACTAGCATTTTATAAACACTCCAATACGGAGTATCGTAATGCTTATTTCGGCATGTCATGATTTAAAGTCAAATAAAAGCCATACAGGAGTTGTCATGCACATTTTAACTCTTTCAGTGCTGGAACCGAATTTTGAAGGCCTTTGCAAACAGTTTGGATCCAGATGAGACGCCACAGAACGTGGTGTCTCATCAGGATCCAAACTGTTTGCTATTCTGATAGTATTCTTTGAAAATAAATCGAAGAAAATGCTTATTTTAGAAAGTCAGCAGACAACATTTTAGCAGACGACAAATTTCCCAGCATGCAAAGGGTTAATTTCAATCAGCTATTCATGTACTGGTTTGTGAGTATTTTCCGGATGAAAGTTGTTTAATTTGTTTGAAGACTGATACAACTTATAATCTTATTAAGCATTTACTTGAATAGAATAACAAACTTCATAAAGCTGTTACAAAATACGGAATTTAAAAACGTCCTTTAAATACAACTGTCTGGAAAATACTTGCCAACCAGTTTATAACCCATCTAATTTTGAGAATATAAATCTGAGAGCGTCTTATATATATATAAGAAGAACTACAAAAATAACACCAAAGGTTAATACTTTTCCATACAATATTGGGCTGATATATACGCCCACCAGAATGATAACTGTTTACGCCACTGGAACTGCAAATAAAGAGACCTTCCTCTGGCTGGACGGATCAATTTTGACAGGAATGTTCCTCCGTCCTTGCCCAATAAAGTTCAGAGAAAATCATATCTCTTTTAGATACAAGGTTGATCAATGTAATCCCACTTGGCACTTTTTAGTCCATAAATGGTTATTGAAAAGCCAGTGTTACAATAATATTTCTTGTGATGATAATACAAAGTAAGTATCTATTATTTCAATTAAAACATCATTTCATGCTCTTTTGATAGATCCATATTATATTTGATGGGTCCTTGTTACAATATGAGATATCTAGCATTTTAAAGGTAGAGAGTCTGATCCTTAAAATACACTGTACATAGAAGGGAGGTTTTCAAACGCGAAGTTGTACCACTCAGGAAATGGAGGCAGGAATGCTTCAGTCAATAAAGAATGCTTCAATAATCTGAAAAGATAGTTATTGAAGGGCAATTCCATTGTTACAATTTGGTCAGTTAAAAAGGGCATGAATATATTTGAATTTTTGTTCATTCTACTTTGAAAGTTTATTTTTAAAAAAACAACAAACCTTGCTACTGGAAATATATGACTACTTTGGTCATTATTTTTGCATAGTGTAAGATTTGGTATTTAAGGCAGAGGACATATTTGACATTACAAACAATATGGTTCAAGCTTTGGGGATACTAACTGACAGCTTACATAGATAGATACAGCCCTTTGTCTCCAGATCAGAACGGACATAATGGAAATTGTTATGGTCTTCTGCTGTATTTTCCTTCTGAATGTGATAAATCATGTGCCAGATAATAATTGGAAGCAGTCAATTGTGGGTAATACAGTTTGGCCTTTTTTGCTGGAATTTCCAATCTTGGAATATTACCCCTTGTCATGTATTGATTCTGTAGATTGATAAAATCTAATTGAAACGAAACACTAAACACAGACAGCCGTGAAAACAAAACAAATTTGCTCAGTTCTAATTATTGGAATTGCCTGGAACTGAAAAATCAATTAAGTTACCTTTTTGTTTGCCTGCCGAAGAAGAAAATGCAGAATTTTCATGGTATAATTAAAAAGAAAAACATACACTAAATTTTATTCAGGTCCACTAAACTTTATTATTTTTACTGAGTTATGTTTATTTTTGTTAATCAAGAATGTTTGAGTGCCTCTTGATTTGGAACCTTGGAAAACATTGTTTATACTGCATGTCGTTTGGTTGCATCATTTGGCCTTTTTGTTGACCAAGTCTAAATTATGAATATTTAGAATATCAAAGTTTGAAGGTATACTGAGCTATTGGTGATATAGAGTAAATTATAACATTTAAATATCGTGTTACCCAGTATAGCCCAAACATCAAAAAAGATTTGTTTGTTAATGCTTTGACTATAAATACAATGAGAAATTAACATGTTTAAAAAGTTTTTCTAGTATTTCAGGTCATATACCTACACAGGAATTCTGCAATCTCACAGCATTCTAATGGATCTTGTGTTATTTCATTATATATCATTATTTACACGATCAACATCTTCCGAGGTGTCACTTGATCACGCAGGCCAGAATTCATCAATACATTTACGCTGTGCATGATTTACAGTGCGTGATTTGTTACAAACCAGTCTCATTATCAGACTGTATTCCCATAGTGAACCAGTCTCAGATTAAGAGTGTTTTCCCATGTGTCTTAAGTTAGTTGGTGTTTAAGAGTTTTGTCAGCACAATCAGCCACCTAATGGCAGATATTGTGTTTACGTAATTTGTATATTATGAAGAAGACTATTCTGGGAAATGTTGACAGCTGAACTGATTAAAGACAGAATAATAAAGCCATTTATTGTGTTCACACTACTATCTTAGCTTTGAATTAAATGAAAATATTCAGTTGAAACAAAAAAAGCAATTGTAATTAGCATTCACATGTAGGCAGCAACATGATTAATGTTAATTTAAGTAACTGTTTAACAAATATGGGCTTCCCCTGCGAAATGTTGTTCTGCAGTTCATGAATAATTCGTG
Organism: Dreissena rostriformis; assembly: GCA_007657795.1. Classification (NCBI taxonomy): domain Eukaryota; kingdom Metazoa; phylum Mollusca; class Bivalvia; order Myida; family Dreissenidae; genus Dreissena; species Dreissena rostriformis. Next base: position 42,766 of record VMBQ01002495.1, on the reverse strand, counting down.
AAATATTCATGAATCGTTCATGAACCAAGTTCATGAATAATTCATGAATAGTCAGTGAAGAGGAAATGAGCCGCGTCTGTGAAATGTTCTTGAAATTTTAGTTCATGAACTGTTCATGAACACTAATGGCATGAAGTGTTCATGAAATATTCTTGAAACTTTATGGCATGAAGTGTTCATGAACTATTCTTGAACAATTATGGCATGAAGTGTTCATGAACTATTCTTGAACCCTAATGGCATGAAGTGTTCATGAACTATTCATGAACCATAGTGGCATGAAGTGTTCATGAACTATTCATGAACAACAAAATTCTTGAAAAGTTCTTCAGGGTTTTGCTGTTCATGAACAGTTCATGAACACTTTCCTTCTATTCGTCAATGGCTCATTTCCTGTTCACGGACTGTCAGTGAATAGTTCATGAACCATAGTTCTTCAAGAGTTCATGAACTGAGGTGGCATGAAGTGTTCATGAACTATTCATGAACAAGAATTTGTCAATTTATGCAAAGGTTATCATAAGTGTTACCAAAGCTCAACAAACAGGTCAGGGTAAGAAGAAACAAGTCTTGTATTAGCACTTAACATATTGATAGCAACATATAACAATAATTTGAATATAACACTAACTGAGATACAAGTGGTTTGATAATACTCTTTAAATTTCATAATACAACTTTGCACTATATGTTCATGAATAATTCATGTATTGAAAAGATCATGAATAGTCTCATTTTCAGTTCAAGAATCATTTACTAATCAGTGGTTTCCCTGAAATGGTTACACTTACAGTGCCAAAGAACTTGAAATGGAACCAATGGCTGATCAGTTTAGCCGGTAATTTATTAAAGACTTACATTTCCAAATATAACATAAACCATGTGCCTTCCGTTTCAACTTCCTGTGCACACAATATTCTTCCTTTGTAAAAACAGCAATGCAATGTACATGTTTGAGTTCTTGATATCATCTTAAACTGTTCTTGAAATAAGATGTCCTTAAAACGTTCTTAAACTTTTCTTTTAATTCTTCCAAGAACAATGACAGATCCTTTTAAGAACATATTGGATTCTTAAAAAGTCCATCATATGTTCAAAAACATTGTGTAGACCTGTTTAAGAACATCAGAAGGAAATATGTTGTTCAAAAAAGTTCTTAAAGTGTTAAAGAATAGTTTAAGAATAATTCAAGAACAGGAAAGGTCCTTAAAAAGTTATTGAACTGTTTCTGAAGGCAGTTCTTGAACAGTTCTTGTACAAATGTTCTTAAAATCCTCTAGAACAGGTCAAGAACTCTTACTTACAGTGGTGAAAATACTATGCATATTCATACTAACTTCACAGGTTTCACAAATCTACAAGATTAGTATGCTAGACATTTCAATATTACTTTCAAAAATATTTATGAAACATCTAGCACAAAGGAATTCATGAATTATTCATGATGGATCCTCAAAGTCTGTCTCAGAAAAGTCATCAGAAATAATTGTTCATGAAATGTTCATCACTAAGTATTAATGGTTAGATGAAGAACTGTTCATGAACTTTGAAGTGTTCAACAATAATTCATAAACAGTTCATGAACGTGTCTTAAGAACAGTTCATGTCCAAAAGTTCATGAACCAAGTTCAGGAACTTTTTGAGAACCGTTCATGAACAGTTCCTGATTGGCTTGAAGTGTTCATGAAATCATGAACAACATTTCGCAGGGGTTGTTTCTTCGAAATATTTTGTGTTTTCTTTATCTAATAATGTTGCACGTTTTGAATGCGGCTCCAGAAAGTTGACTTCTACGCCTTTTGTCAGTATAAGATCTGCAAGTTAATAAATGCTTTAACAACATCAGAATTACATCCTGTGTTCTCAAAGAATAAACCATCTATAGAACTTTTTTCAGACAATTAGCACAATTTCTTCTTGGTCTGGTGAGAAAAGAGATGAAATTCTAGTAAGTCTCAAGGCTTGCATGCTTCTGTTGACACTTCATTCAAATCTGCAATGATAATATATTTCAACCAAAAAAAAGGTTGTATCATAATGAAGTGTTTTTTTTTTCTTGGCAGTTGAATTTCAGAACAAAATTATAGGATAACATTTGTGTGCACCTATCTTTGGCCGAGAACCAGAAGTTCTCTCTGCTTTCATTGTTCTTACGATGATTTTACTAAGAACCTTCTGTGTATCACAGGATAAATTATTTATTCAATGAAATCATTTTGCTGAACACAATAACGTATGTCTGACAGCAGAATCTTAATAAATTTGCTTAAACACAGAGATCTGTATGCAACAATTCTTGATATTGTCAACTTTATTGACCTTTGCAGAGAAAATGGGGGCAAGGAATGGTAGTTTGGCACTCTAAATGTCTCTTTTTTTGGGTCCATAAAAATCATCTTTTCATTTTTTGTTTTGAATTTAAACTGAATACGAAAATCAACACACTAGTTTCTATTCCAGTTTTCATATAACTTAAACATATACAAAATACATAAAGTCAAAATTGATTTCTGTATAGGCTCTTTCGGTATACTAATTATAAAACAACTGTATTCAACAGTTTAAAAATTGATTATAATATAATAAACTTTTTGCCTGAACCAAAATTTATCCATGTATCATCCATTTGTTTATCATATTGGTTAGGGTATATTAACAATGTACCTTACCAATCAACTATTCAGTTTTTAATGAGAAGCAAACAAAATGACATAAGTACAGGGTTTGATTGCTGTTTATAGATTTCCAGTACCGGTAGTTTGTTTCTTAAAGTTTCCTGATTTTGGCAAGATAATTGAAAGATTGGTATTATATTTGTTCATGAAGCTAGTGCGCTGTAGCTGTCCATTGATTCGAAGCAAAATCGATTTGAAATGTTCCTCTTAATTAGACACTTATCGTTTGGTTAGGCAGGGAAAGTTTGTGGTTGATTTGTGGGGGCATTTTGTGATTTCTCTGACCTTTATTCACAGGATTTAAAGCATTTCCATGGAAAATTTGCTTGTAAATGTATTCCTTAATCCAAAATTCAATCTTTTTGTTGTGTAATGCTTTTCCACACATATAATTTCACAGTCATTGCCATTTTGAAGTAAAATCAGTAAATGTAATGGTCAGAGATGCCTGAAAAGCTCCGCCTACTGCCCCGCTCAGCAAATAGAAGCTGTTGAGATTCTGTATGCCTGTTTCATTGTAAGTTCCTCTCTGATAGCAGTTGTGAATAAACGTGTTAAAAAGCAATCCCTGTTGGGTCTGGTAAATAAACCATCCCTCTGAGGGTCTAGACAAAAGTTAACAACAATCATGGAAGCAAATTACACTCACTTGTAGTCATGAGACAGATCATGCAAATCAAAGATCTGTATGAAACCTTACCGTTTTTATCCTAATAAACGCGCCCCGGCGTGATGCAAATCACAAAGGGGGCGCGTTTATTTCACCCCCCTTTAGGTATAATATGAGCCAACACCTAAAATGTGTTTACCGGTATTTGCGAAAAGTTCCAAGTTCATTGAGCAATCGTAAACATATCACAATTATTTTTACCAGAATACTAGACCCTATTATCATGCGAGATGAAAGGGCCATTGTCGATATGACCAAAGATACCTTACACTTTCTTACAGGGTTCAAATATTTCTCTAAATTAGACTTGAAAGCTGGGTACTGGCAGGTTGAACTTGAGGAGGAAGATAAGGAGAAGACTGCGTTTCAGGTTAGTGGCCTTGGGTTTTATGAGTGTATTCGAATGCCTTTTGGTTTATCCAATGCACCAGCAACCTTCCAAAGATTAATGGAACGTTGCATGGGACATCTTAATCTCTGAGACTGCCTCATTCTACTTCATTTTATAGTGGCGCGTTTATTTGGGCGGGAGCGTTTATTAGGATAAATACAGTATATAATTGTCAAAAGATATGTTTATGAAATTTGATGATTATATTTATCCTTTTTTTAAGACCAAGAGTCACAAAAATGGTGTAAGAGTGCAAAATTTGATTTCCTCTATATTTTGATTTTCGGAAAACGCATGCATGATTTTAAAGCAAAATGTTTTGGTAGTATTACTGCGATAAAATAATTAAAATTTGCCAGTTTACTGGGTTGATCACATTATTGAATTTGGTCATGATGGTGATGATTTTGCACAATGGCAATTTTTGCATATTTGCCAGAAATACATGAGTATGCCAGAAAACATGAGTATGTTTCAATTTCCTGCTTACATATCCCCTCTCATTATGAAGTTCATTCTATGACATTCTCTCTTTTGCAAACCACAGAATTAAAGATGCCAGACAAACAACAATTTACTTTGCATAAAAGGCAATTTAGTCAAGTATTATTGATTGAAGCTCACTTTTTATAGCAACTTGCCTGATTAGAACTATAAATCCCGGAGCATCATCCGGAAATCTAGCGTGAAACAATCGTGTCTCATCAGCTTGTAATGGTGATGGAATCTTAATGGTGCGATTTGTTCATGCCTTCAACATTTCATTGACACTCCAATGCCAAGTATTTAAATGCATATATTGGCATGTCAAGATTTGAAGTGAAATAATCAAATAAAAGCCATACATGAAATTTTCATGCAAATGTTAATTTTAATCAGCAATTCATGTACTGGTTTGTAATTTATTTTCCAGATGAAAGTTGTTTCCTTTTTCGGAAGATCAATTCAACTGTCTTAAGCATTTACTTTAACAGAATAACAAAACACTTATAGCCGTTACGAAGTACGATTTTTTTTTAAACGTCTGTAAAATACTACTGTCCAGAAAATAATCGACAACCAATATTTTTAGAATATAAATTGGCAAGTATATAAATCTGAAAGTTTATAAATCAGCGAGCATGTGGTATACATTAGCAGAACTACAAAAATAACACCAAAGGTGCATACTTTTCCACACAATATTGGGCTGTAATTTATGCCCACACCAGTGATTACTGTTTACGCCACTGGAACTGCAAATAAAGAGACCTTCCTCTGGCTGGAGGGATCAATTTTGACTGGTTTGTTTATCCATACTTGCTCAATAAAGGCCAGAGAACATCATATCTCTCCTAGATACAAGGTTGATTAATGCAATCCCATTTGGCACATTTCAGTTCATATACGGTAATTAATAAGCCAGTGTGACAATACTACGCTTGTGGTGATATTATAATACAAAAGTAAGTATTTTGTATTATAGTGTAGAAATCATTTCATGCTCTTTTGATAGATCCATACATTATATTTGATGGGTCAATGGAGGGTTGTTATTAGATGCCTTGCTTTTCAAAGGTCCAGAGTGTGATCCCTACAATACACTGTACATGGAAGGGAGTTTTTCAAAGGTCCAGAGTATGATCCCTACAATACACTGTACATGGAAGGGAGTTTTTCAAAGGTCCAGAGTGTGATCCCTACAATACACTGTACATGGAAGGGAGTTTTTCAAACACAAAGTTGTGGTAACACTCATGAAATAGAGGCAGGAACGCTTCAGTAAATTAGAGGCATTTTTAACAATCTAAATAGATACATGTGTGATCCCTACAATACACTGTACATGAAAGGGAGTTTTTCAAACACAAAGTTGTGGTAACACTCATGAAATGGAGGCAGGAACGCTTCAGTAAATTAGAGGCATTTTTAACAATCTAAATAGATACATGTAGTTATTGAAGGGCAATTCAACTGTTACAATTTGGTCAGTTAAAAAGGGCATGAATATATATTTGTATTAACTATTTTTGTTCATTCTGCTTTGAAAGTTAATTAAAAAAACAACAACAAAGCTTGCATTGGAAAAAAACGTTATTGGACAATAACTATATGACTACTTTGGGCATTGTTTTTGCAAAGTGTAAGATTTAGTATTAAAGGTAGACAACATATTTGACATTACAAACAAGATGGTTCAAGCTTTCGGGGGCACTAACTAACAGTTTACATAGATAGATACAGCCCAATGTCTCCAGATAAGAATTGGAAATTGTTATGGACTGATTTGCTCAGATTTTGTCTGGAGCTCTATGTCGGATGCCAATATAAGACTGTGTCCTTTGATTTCAACACAGATTCAGGAGGAATTGGCTGGAAGTAGAGACTCTTGGACTTAAGATGTATTAGCAGCATTTGTAGTGCTTAGAAGGGATTTACTGGATACTTGTTAAGCTATTTGGACATTCTGTTTGATCAGTTGGGAAGTTTGGCCAATAAATTATCATAACCCTGAAAGGCCTGACATATTTAAATATAGAAAAGGTATGTGGTCAGTTCCATTACATATTTTTAAAGTTTTATTTTTCTTATAGCGGAAATTATGTATAATGTAAACATATCAGGATTTTATTGCCTGAAATTCGATCATTTCATTTTATGAATTTTATTAAATTGTCACAGTTATTTAACGGGTATATCTATGTTGAAAAGAATATTGTAAGGTGTGGTAATACAAAATTATGGGATACTACAAATAAGATACCAATTACATCGATCTTTATAATAATACAAAGGGTTGTGCTATAATTCAGACATCACAATACGGCGGAAGTTATATAAACTTAGTTCTATTTCAAAACGTTTGTGAAAAGTTTGAATATGCATTCATGTGTACCGTTGTATGGTAAAATCTATTTAAAAGTGCATGAAATTTACTAAATTGCTTTTTGTTTAAATTACAAATGTAAAACCGTCGTACTCTAGCGGACACTCTAATACATTAAACTCCACTTGTAATGATCTTGATCAGACCAATGGATGTTTATTGTTTTTCCAAATATCCTTCTATGTGTAAATTTAACAAGAGCATGAATCTTACAACAAAAAAAGAAAGAAGAGATACACAACACTGATTCTAATTTAATATATGACTGTTTACAAAGGTACCGTTAAGAAATGCTATCAATTTTTGACAGTATGTTGACATTGGCTAAGGACAATCATGAACAATCCTTAGATTGTTCAAGCTTTTGTTCATATATTCAACATTAAATTATTGAAGCCCTATTATTAAATATAAAGAAATGCTATAATTGTTACAAAACACCTTTTTTAGTTGTTCGCAAAGGCCCTTAATATGTGTTAACTGTTACTTTACCTATTTTTATTTGTCTGTGAATGACTAACAGTTTATAACCTAATGTATTGGAGAATTTTTGATATTTTGAATATGACCAAACAATGACAAATCCTTTGCTCCTTGGTGAAGGCTCTTAGGTCACAAGTCGGGGTCAAAAGTCATACCAGTATTAATTTTTTTGTTTCCGCTTTTTTTCAATACTCGCGACAATTGTAATATTGGTTTTAATTGCAAATGGCCGGGCTATGTGTAGAGTACAAGTCTCATGCTCCTCATTTGCAACGATAATCTATCCAGTTCCTAGTTCAGTTTTAAATGTATTGCCTCCCTAAAAAGAATACACCTAGGGCATATTTCGCACCCTGTGACAAACAATGTTTTTGAATAAAGTAATCAATGGGTAATTTAAGCATTTTTTTTTTCAATACAGAACAGACAATGAAGTTGACTATTCTAGGTTCGCCTTTACTTGATGATTGTTCAGTTCACTAAAATACAAACATGTTCAATCAGTGATGTTTTGCCCAATTGGGAAAAGTACCACTTCTAGCCCTTTGGGAAGAATTAGCGTGAAAACCCCTGAAATTGGGAAATTTATAATCTTCTAAAATAATGAGAATTTTGAGTATTTTTAAAAGCTAATGGTACATAAAAACTGCACAAACCCATTTAAATTGTCCTTCACATGCCTTTTTGGTGAAATGTTCAGTTTCAGTGCTCATTTGGGACTGACATCGGAGACATGTAATCATTCAATAAACTGAGATCCTGACAGATGCACTTCTAGAGCCTCGGTTGACACCGACTCATGTTGGCCATCATCAAGTTTTTAGTTTTCTTAAAGCCATATACTTTCACAATGGCAGGCATCCATGAGAATGATTTTCTATTTTATTTTTTGTTGTGCAGTTCTTATTATTGAATTGTGTTACTTACAGAAATGCATTCCTTTTTTCCTGCGAAATCTATAAAAAATTAAAACAAAAATGGTCTGACTTATCAATTTCCCCTGAAAAAATCTAGCAAAATACTGTTGGTTAATCACAACTAATCTTTTTTATTTGTTCATTTGCCAACAACAAGATATTTTGGAAAAAAAATGATGCACATTTCCTCGGTTTTTGGATTTTTTCTGACGGCAATAGGAAATTTTGTCATTTTTTCCTAATTGGGAAAGTGCCGTTTAATGATTATACTTGTATTTAGTTGTACAGTAACAACATAATAACACTTTCAAGGTTCAAAGTCGTTGTATTAACAATTTATAATACAACATGCCAAGGGAATTATAACTTTGACAAACACAGTCCAGCTGTACTGGAAGTGTACTGATTTTAACAGACTCGTAATTGTGGTGAAATCTCCCTGGATTTGAGATCAACATTTGTGTAGGTGTCTAATGATACGATATTATGTCATTAACTTCATTAAGAAGTGCCTTATGAATGTTGATGAAATTCTATCTGCATATAACCAGTTATAACTGAATTGATTTGCATCTTGGTGATCAATAATTGATAAATAAATGGTCCTCTTAACCCTTTTAGCGCTGGAACCGAATTTTGAAGGCCTTTGCAAACAGTGAAAAAAAATCGAAGAAAATGCTAATTTTAAAAATTCAGCAGACGGCATTTTAGCAGACGAAACATATCCCAGCATGCAAAGGGTTAAAAAAGAACTAAAGCATTTAGACTTAACTCCTACTGTTCAGTAAAAAAATACCAACATATGATGTCCCATGTCTAAAGCATAACAATGCGTTCATTCAATTGGGAACAAAAAAAAACATGTAAGACAAACACTTTTTAATTTATCCAATCTACACTACCAAAAGCTTTAAACAAGACAGTCCTGAGTACTCTGGGACACCCACCAAAGTCTATGGAAGATAACTAGAATTTGCACTTCGAGGCAGGGCTTATTTTACCTCAGGGGCCTCATTTCAACATTCTTCCTAGTTGACAATCAAATATAAAACCCTTGAGCCTTGCTTGAAGATTTTTAAAGCAATTTTGCAATTGTAGGCAATAGAAAACATGGGAAGCCCGGAGCAAGGCCTGGTTTGACCCTAGGGGTGTAATTTAAAGATGCTTTTCTGGGGACCACCATACGAGCCAGTCTCTTGAATAAGTTTTATAAGGTCCTTTTTTGCCTCCTTTGTGTCTGAGGCTGAAGTGTTTGGCTGGCTAGCTCATTTGGTAGAGTGGGTTCGATCCCCGGCCATCCACATTGTGGATTGGTCAAGAATTCCTTTCTACGACCATTCTCTGCTTACTGACTCCAAGTAGGGCAGTTGTCAGTTATTGGCATAAATATATTTACTAAGTATTGTAAAATAGATAACCCAGAAAAAGTGTGAGTTGGTTCATTAATGGCCATGATATGAGTCTTATGACTAAAATACTGTTGAAAATACTTAACCCTTTGCATGCTGGGAAATTTGTCGTCTGCTAAAATGTTGTCTGCTGAATTTCTAAAATCAACATTTTCTTCACTTTTTTTCAAAGACCACTATCAGAATAGCAAACAGTTTGGATCCTGATGAGACGCCACGTTTTGTGGCATCTCATCTGGATCCAAACTGTTTGCAAAGGCCTTTAAAATCCGGTTCCACAATTTTAGCCACAATTTCCAGCTACATGTATTTACTTTTTACTGGAAGATATTCAATTTTGATGTTGTCTTGCTGTGGGGAGAAACCGGAGTACCCGCAGGAAACCCCACCTGTCTTAAGTGGTGACCACCAACCAAGCTCACATGCGCTGGGAGCGGGTATTGAACCCCGGTCACCTAGGTGAGAAACGCCTGTACGAACCACTGCAGAAACTAGACCTTATGTCACAGTTTGTCCTTCAATCGACTAACAACAGGAATAGTTGCTATCGGAATTTTAAGACTGTGCTGTAAGCGATATCACCCACTTATGGCTCCTGCTAGAAAGTAGTGATCGTTAGTGCACATAAAGTTGCCATATTCAAACAGATTTGCTGCTTAATAAGTATCCTCCATGGTTGGTTAGTGATTCCCTGAGGATTCGTGATTATGTTTAAATTCCCTGTCATGCCTTTAGGTCTCTTCATTTGAGTGTGTAGTTTTCGGTTGAACAAGTTCCAAAACATTTCAGACATTTTCAGTTTTGGTAGAGATTTTCCATCATTTAATAGGAACAGGAAATGTTCTTATCCTTCTTGGGATGGCTTACTGCCAACAGGATGTTTGGTTTTAAAACATTTTTGAAACTACAGGGTTACATGGTACAAGTGTTGAAGTATATAATGAGAATTAACAAATAAATCATTTTGTTCAACAACACAATCACAATGAATCACAACCTCTTTTGGTGTTTGTTTGTCGCTCTTACTGTCTGTCTTGTCAGAAAGCAGGAAGACTTTAAATTGATTTATGATGGTTGGAAATCTGTGTATAATAGCTCTAAAAAAATTGTTGATTCCTATGTAAGTAAATTCAGTTATGTATAAATATTTGAAGCTTGACATATTTTGTGTCAAACTGAAAACTATGNCCCCCCCCCCCCAATTTTAAAGTTTTTACTGAAAATGTATTATCTATTAGCCAATATTATGATGATTAATGGAGATAGCATCGATTTGTATGAGCAAATAAAATGGCACTCTGCTGTTTGCATACAAACTTAATTTATAATACAGATCAATGTTTATCAGCATGTCATTGGTAAGATTTATGAATATATTTTTGGATTATTTGTTAGTTTTAATTTATATTTAAATGGTTTAAAAGGTATTATTTTTATAATTTGTCGTATATTTTCATATTATGTCTTAGTTATTAAATAGTAGTTAATACAGAGTTCTGATCAAATGTGTTAAACCTGATAAATATTTAGTAACAGTAAGATACAGTTTTGTGGACTAGAACCTTTCATATTTTACTTCACACTGAATATAAATGATCTTAAACTAAACTGCAAACTGATCAACCTTTATAGAAGAAATAAGTTGAATCTACCGGTAAATATCTAAATATCTCACACTATAGGATTTAAGCGCTAATTAATACACGTGTTATGAAAGTGGGTTGTGAAGGTTGGTTATGTGATTGGTGGATGCTGGACAGGCATGAGTGGTCATTATGCATGGGTGGGTGTGGCTTATCAGTAATACAGAGGAAATATTGTTTGGGAGAGGTCAGTTAAATTCTTAGATTGGTTGAAGAAGGAGTTATTGAGTAAGATTGTTTTATAAGTATCAAGTTTTAGTTGGAAAGTAAGGAGAAATGAATTTAAAGAAAGCGATTTGTTTGTATAGGCACTTTAAAAAAGTGTGTGTATTATGGAAACACTTGTGGCGTATCAGGGTGGGAGGGTAGTCAGGCTGTATCAGATGGCTTCAGAATAATGCCCCATGAATGCTCCCCGAAATTTGCAGGACTAAACATGAACAACACCATGGTCTGAACAATAGCCCCAAAACACTTCCAAAAGCAACAGTGAAGATTTAAGGTCAGTGAACTATAACATAGAATAAAAAACATGCTTAATTATGGATGGCCACCTGTCCTATATTAAATCAGGTGTTCAACCACAAAAATGGGATGAGTCTGGATGACATCACAGTAATGTGTTAGTTCATGAATACATTAAGGCTTATCTAACACTACTGTAAGTGAGTGTCTCAGGTTAGTTTAATTAACCTTGTTACATGTAGAATCAGCTGGTGAACAATATATTTAAATTGAAATGATCACCATAAATGAACATGTGATTAAAAGTGCAGGATGAAAATATATCAATTTAAAATAGTGATATTTTTGTTCTATTTTCAGGTCGATTCATTTTAAATAGTGCTATTAATAGTCGGTTTTCAGGTGGATTCATTTTAAATAGTGTTATTAATTGTCTGTTTTCAGGTTGATGATATTTTATCACAACAGCAGTAATTGGTAGTTAAAAATGGTTATTAATTGTCTGTTTTCAGGTTGATGATATTCATTCACAACAGCAGTAATAATTGGTAACGTTCGTCAGTCACCATGGCAATACACATACCTGGGCTTATTGCTATTATAATCTTCTACCTGCTGATTCTTGCGGTTGGGATATGGGCGGGAAGGAAGACCAAGAATCAGACGGGCAAGGACGCTAACTCAGAGAATGTCATGCTTGCTGGCAGGAATATCGGGCTGGCGGTGGGTGTGTTCACCATGACAGGTTAGTCCAAGTGATGTATGGCTAACTTGAATGTTTGAATGTATCGGGTACATTAATTATTCCCCGCCAAATCGGAGGGATATTGTTTTGGCGTTGTCCGTCTGTCCTTCAGGCCGTCCAGAGCCATATTTTGGAAGTGCTTTGGCAGATTTCATTGAAACTTGGTATGAGTATATATATGGATAAGACGATGATGCACGCCAAATGGCATTGTACACCATCTGTTAGTAATGGAGTTATGGCCTTTGTATATATTCTGTGTCAATGCAGCATGTGTGGGTATACATGTGTCTATGACAAAGCTCTAGTTTGGCGGGGGATATCAATTCAACAAATTTGCTTGTTAATATTTATTTTATGCTTTCTGTTGGTTTATAGAGAAATATCAGTAATTAAAACTAATAATTCACTAATATAACAGTGAAAATTAACAGTAAAAATTATTGATAATTTTCTGATTGTTTTACCGGAACTATTTTTTGCAAAAATACAAAAATAATCATGTGTAATTAAGCATAGAATAAAAAGCCAATCAGGACTGTACATATGTGAATCACGTTTTCAATATGAGCACAGGGGTGGCGAAATCAAATGTCCGAGTTGCCCGAGTCGTACAGTTGCTTGTCTGGGCAACTGATTTTTTTCAATTAAGTTGTCCGTGGACAACCAGTCGGGTCGAGGAATACAAAAAAANCTTTTTTTTTTGTCTTTTATCCTTGTTTTTGTCTTGTAGCTCTTTAGTTCTGATGTTTATTTTTATCAATTTAAAGCATTTAATGAAAAACTTCACAACATGCCAAAATCTGTGAACAAGTCCCTTTATAATTTATTTAATATCAGTAATTAAAACTGATAATTCTCTGTTATAAGAGTCAAAATTAACAGTGAAAATTATTGATAATTTTTATTGTTTTACCAGAACTATTTTTTGCAAAAATACAAAAATAATCATGTGTAATTAAGCATAAAATAAAAAAGCCAATCAGGACTGTACATATATGAATCAAGTTTTCAATATGAGCATATAAGGTTGTTCTCTTAACTTTTAATTCCACCTTCTTTCTATGTACAAGATTCAAACGGCAGAGCTATGCATCTGCTGTGACATAATTTTGATGATTGCCATTGAGTAACAAACATGGGCTTGGTTTAGCATGCCCCAGGCGAAAAGATAACCATGGTAGACCATGGTCACCATGGTTTTTGATGGTTGACCATGGTATTTGATTGTCAGCCATCAAAAACCGTGGTGGAGCATGATGAGGAACATGGTTGACCATGTTCACACAAAAAATGGACCATGGTCAGCAATGGTGACCATGGTTAACCATGGTAGGCAATGGTGACAAAAGACAGACCATGGTTGACCATGGTTACAAAAAACATGGACCATGGTCAGCAATGGTGACCATGGTTTACCATGGTCGGCAATGGTGACAAAAAAACAGACCATGGTTGGACATGGTCACAAAATTACTTTTATTTTCATTTTAGTGTTCCCATGGTGTTTTATGTTCATTTACATAAAATATGCAATAATGTTAATTGTTCTTGGAAGAATTAAAAGAACAGTTTAAGAAAGTTTTAAGGACATCTTATTTCAAGAACAGTTTAAGATGATATCAAGAACACAAACATGTTCATTGCATTACTGTTTTTACAAAGGAAGAATATTGTGTGCACAGGAAGTTGAAACAGGCAGGCTGAATGAAACCATGTGGTTTATGTTATATTTGGAAATGTAAGTCTTTAATAAATTACCGGCTTAACTGATCAGCCATTTGTTCCATTTCAACTTCTTTGGCACTGTATTCACTTATGTTTCCCAATTTTTGATACATTGTGTCACTCTTTCCTCTGCTTTATGAATGTTTTTGTCATCAACAGAATCAAACCATAACCAATCATTTCATACCATTAACTGTTCACCAACATGGCAATGAAGTGACAGCAATTCTAATGATTTTTTTACAATGTTGAATTTTATCTTTAAGTTCTTTAAGTAATTCAATGGCCCTGGACACATCCCTTAAAGTAAGAGCCTTTCCACACAAGTGTTCAATGCCAAAAAGTTAATTATTAATGTCAAACTGCCTTTTATTTCTAGTTTTGGTTAAAAAAAAACAACAGAACTATCAAGCCTGACCTTTTTCCTGGAATTTTCCAGGAAATTCCTGCAAAAATACCAGCAGTTATCAGATTTTTTCCGGCAAAACCATGACAACTTAAGACCGTGGTGCCGTTTTACAAAAGGAAGGCCATATGACTATGGTCTACAATGGTAGACCATTGCCAAATACCATGGTCGACCATGGTAAAATACCATGGTATACCATGGTCGACCACGTTTTGTTAAATGGCAACACAGTCTTTGACCATGGGCTTCATGACCATGGTATTTGACCATGGTCGACCATGGTATTTGACCATGGTTGACCATGGTCAAAGACTGTGGTGCCATTTAACAAAACGTGGTCTACCATGGTAAACCATGGTCATATGACCATGGTTTAGCCATGGTATACCATGGTCATATGGCCTTCATTTCGCCTGGGGTTGGTTGCTAGACAAAGGAATCCAATTTTATTGACAAGAGAGGTGTTTTTTAAGGCCTCTTGACAGGAATCGGCTTTACTCAAACCGTCAATTCACGAAGATTGCAAATTTGCGTAATACTTGTATTCGTGCGCTTAACTCTTTGTTTACAATTACACAGTTAAAAAAACACCTGCAAACATCAAACTTCCAAAAAAAATATCAAAAATAAAAAAAAAGAGTTAAGTTGTGAACTGTGTTGATATTAAATGGTAAGTATCAGTTCAAAGATGATGTTTTGTTTTATAAATCTACTAGTAGCCCCGACATTGCGAGGATTGATCTTGCTCAAATTTCATAATTTTTGTTTATAAACCGCCTTGTAAGTCAAGACTAGTTTAAATCGATTTTTGAAGGACAAAATATCGACTTATGACTGAGTTTTTATGGTATATCAGAAAATAATGTTTTCATGAATTTAACATTTGTAAATAGATGCAATGAATCTACTATTTAGTTAATCTAGTTAAACGCAAACAACCAAATACAAAAATGTAATAAAAGCCCAGAAACTATTTCAATTAGGTGTTGATCTTTTCATTGAATTCACTGAATTCGAGATCCGGTGTGTTGGCTGTTTGTAACATATCCCTGAAAAACACAATACACACACTGGGCATGAAGGGTGTTAACAATAAGCGCTAATCCAAATTTAAACATGGCCTTCATATTGTCGAGATAACCAATCTGACTAAGTTTTATCAAGACTGAGTCATAAATGGGGCCTCTAGGGAGGTAAACAGTTTTTCTAAGATTTGACCTGGTGACCTAATTTTTGGATGAACATGACCCAGATAAGCATTCTGACAAAGTTTTATCAAGATTGGATGAAAAATGTGCCTTCTAGAGTAGTAATGAAGTAAAAGTTGACAACGAGCACTGGTAGCTGCATACAGATTGACAACACATGCCTGACAGAGTGTGATCACAGTAGCTCACTTTAAGCATCGTGTATGAAAAATATCTTGCATGAAAGCGAAACTGGATCACAGGGGTCAAAAAGTAGATCACAAGCTTAAATTTAAGAAAAAAGCTTGAGAACACTCTAGATGCCACATTTATTGCCCAATTTATAAAACCTTGGTCTGAACATTCATCCTAAGTATACATCAGCAGAGTTTGAAGCTAGGTCACTAGGTCAAATTAAATTAAAAAAAAAATTGAACATTCAAGTTGCCACATTTATTGCCCAATCTTCATGATACTGAATCAGAACATTTGTCAAAATAATGTCTCAGCCATGGTCATATTTGGGTAATGTATGGTCAAAAAATAGGTCACTAGGTCAGATAAAAGAAAAAGCTTGTGTACACTCCAGAGGTTGGACGAGCAAGACCTTATACTGCTCAATGACGGTTCTCCAACCAGGCTTAACCCCACTGGATTAAACTCCCACATNGCGTAAACATCATAACCAGACAGATCCTTTAAAGCCCCATTAACACTCAAAATCAACGAATATTTTGTTAATTATTTCGTAAAATAAAGTTTACCCATACAAAATCAGTGTTCCCTATATAATAGCCATAATTTCAACGCTAGATGTGGTCTGGTTACTATGTATCTTGTTTAACCTAGTATGTTACCAGACCACATCTAGCTTTCACATGTTGGCTTTTGCTTTAATGAATACTGATTATGTATGGGTTAACTTTATTTTACGAAATATTTTACGAAATAATCGTTGATTGTGAGGTTTAATGGGTTTTAATTAAAGTCTTTTACCAAGTTTCTGACTTATTACTTTTTAGGTAACGAGTGGCCGCTTTGGTTTGCTTTGAGTTTATGAAGATATTCTTTCATTAAGTTCTTAAAAACGTCCACCTCTCGGTCACTAAAAGTTTAAGCCTGTTTTTCGCCTATTTCTTTTGTGCCAGAGTGGGGCCATATTGGACAATGTTCGTATGACAAATTGCGTGAAAACGACGTCATTTTCAGGGTTGCATTGTTGGTAATTTTACTGTGGTAAGTTAACGAATTTCAATGGTTGGGTTACAACTAAGTAACCATCGTTTATACAAATACACTTATATTGCGGTAACATAACCATGCAAATAGCTGTGATAATCAAGTTACTAAAGTTAATATTAACCACTGTTTATACAATTGACCGCTGAGGTTAAAAAACCTGTCAAAACACAGATTGTTAAATGTTTATCAATATACGTAAATGTTTTACATAAATTTACTTTCATTTTCGACTGATTTTCAGAAAATAGTTTGTACATATTGTAAAAAAGTTATAAGTACATGTATAAAGTCGCAGTTTTTGTTTCCATTATAAGTCATTGCTTTGATAACAGCTTCCATCGATGAACGAGATGATAATTGGCAGACAGGATGGTATGAGGAAAGGGACCAATCGTCAATTTACTATCAATTCATAGTTATGCAATATCATATTGTGTAAAGTTTGTAATGGCATGTTATTAAGCATTATCTTGTGTTGTGCTGATGGTATCTCTCTAAATAAGATCTTGATCTTTGCTCTATGGGTATGCAAACGGTCAGTCTGCAGTAAAAAACTATGTTAAGGAGAAAGAACTTCTTAATAACAGTGACCTCTTTCTCACATCTATGAACTTATAAGGTCTTTATCATTTTAAGATCAGGAAGTGCTAAAGGTGAGCTTTTTTGGTCAGTTTGCGTTGGGCGTCATTTAGTGTCAATTGTTATCTTGTTACCACTTTAGGGGCAACATTTGTTACACCCATCCTTGGTGAATCATGAGCAGAATTTGTATCTGGACAATATCACATCATGTTTAAATCTAGTTAAGTGCACTCGTGTCAATAAGTAGGTCACCAGGTCTAG
Source organism: Dreissena rostriformis (assembly GCA_007657795.1). Lineage (NCBI taxonomy): Eukaryota > Metazoa > Mollusca > Bivalvia > Myida > Dreissenidae > Dreissena > Dreissena rostriformis. The sequence goes on along the minus strand of VMBQ01002495.1, from coordinate 25,093 downwards.
TCTTTAAATATTGGTATACCTTTAATGCTGGTTTGCATTATTGGGGCAAAAATAGCCCTCTTGTTTAAGATAGGATAATCTGATTGAACAAGAAACTGAACAATAACACTTTAAATTTAATTATCCTTACATTATTGTAATAATTGGTATTATTTAACACATTTTGAATTTTATAGATATTACAAATATTATGTAAGTAATGCTTAAAGGTAATCTCTCAAGCTTCCATATTTTACCATGTGGGCTCCTATAAATGCTGAAATAACGGGATAGCATTGATCATCGAATATATTTACATGCAATGTAGGATGCCATCAAATAGAACGTTCGATAGATGTCAGTCTCGTGAAAATTATTGCGTATGATTTTTTGTTCACAAAAAGCACAATTGCACAGGTTGACTATGATCATAAAACCAAATGTATGGAAGGAATGGAATATTTGACATTATATACTGCTTACTGTATTAGCAGTAATATAAAATTATATTGAAAATTGTCTGATTCAAACTTTTTTCAATTTTCAGCCTATAATAATATATGTTGTTGGCTTTATTTTCTTGTTTTCTTGGGTGATAAAAAGTATACAGATGTGTATTGATTTGTATTTTTGTGCAAAGTTCTTTACAGCTTCAACTTGAGTAGAAATGCGAGACAGTGCATGCAAATTGCACGTTAGGCCTGTAAAATAGTGGAACCTATTGTCAGTATAACTGTGACAATTTTCATCCAATTGTCATACACACTGTGAACAATCGTTTATTTAAACATATGTCTTATCTATAAGTTTTTCAAACTGTTGAATGAACTTGACACATTTAAGAAAAAACATGTTTTTGTTCTTTTTAAACATATTGGAGACATTTTCGGAATCTTATTATTATCTGAAAGACAATTATTTTTTATAAATTTAATATAATATGAATCTTTAAATAATTTTAAATTTTGAAAATATTAAAAAAAAAAAACACTTTTTGTTCTGCAAGCACATCACACGGCTCGCAAAAAAATCAGTAACAATTTATGTATCCTGGAAACAATTTTTGTTTTAAACCCACTAATCTGCTGGTACAAATAAAACTGACCCCTGAATAATCCTTTCAAAATCACATACTGTATCAACCGTTATTATTTAAATCAAGCAATCATTGGTTGATATAATGGACCAGCGTTGTTTGTACCGGGCTGATTAGTGGGGTTTTCTAAACCCGTGCAAATTCCGGGATCAGTCTATTATAACACCACCGATGAAAAAAGCTATTTATGCACCCATTGTTCCAGTGACACACATGGGCTCTTTGGTCCTGTCACAGAAATAATTATTTGTGAAAAAGAATGACAATTTTAGATTTTGTCTGAGAAAAATTTGATTGTAAAAAAATTCTACACACCTTGTTCTCATGTGGATATTCGTTTTCAAACTTTATGCTAGAGTTTATTAGTCTTAATGATAAAATGTTTAATGTCTTATTATGTCAAAGTTGCGACACAGTTTGATCCTGAAAATTGAACATCCAACAAATTCTTAGGCTTGCTAGGGTGCCTTTTTAAAGAATTGGTTCGGAACTATGGACATGCCTAAAACTTACATTATCTGGCCAGTTTGTAGGACAACTTTAATTTGAAAGTTCAATGTCTCCCACTGGTGTTGACATTGTGTTCTTGTTGGCAGTATAAAGTCAATTCAGCTCTTTAAGTGACCAGATAATCAGGAAAAGAGGCTGTAAAATTTGAGTGAAAACTGCTAAGTGCGAACTCTGGAATTGTTTATATTTCGATTTCGAATGGGGAAAAAATTATAAAAAGCAGAGGCAGGGTAAATATTTCAATTAAAAGATTGTTAGTCCTTTATAGCCAGTAAAATAAAAAAAGGTGATGCACAAGCTGAAATCACACAATTAATACTTAAGACTACCCAAACTTCAAAAAACAACCTAAAAATCATGAGGTCTGAAATATATAAATTTTCTGAATGTTTTAATTAGGCGTGGATTGGTTTTATCATATGCAATGTATTCTAATTTTGTGTCTGCAGCCTATGGGAAATTAACGTCTGTTCCCAGCTGGTGTTTAAAATCAATATCCCAAACGTGCCGCTTGATTGTATTGTTCACAGATAATCTAGTGGAGGCCATTTATGGAAAATTGATCAAATAGTGTCTCGGAAATCTCCATAATGTTAATGTTTCTATATGGAGGCTAACTACCCAATTAATGGTATTTGACATGATGTAAGAACATATTTTTGATTTCACTAGTCTTCTGAATCGCCTCTTCAACATTCTAAGCAAATTTTGGCATGATGATGAAGTTATTTCATATGAAAGTAGGCTTTATGCATAACTTTTAAAAAATTAATTTTTAATAATTCTATGAGAATTTTTTTAATACAGTATAAACGGGAATTTATATATTCCCTGTTAGCGATGCAAATTGTCCATGCATAAAGAGGGTAAATCTTACCGAAGATCAAGTCAATGGCCGTTCTTTACAGATTACATATGTCTTATTCGCATGCCATGTCAAAGTTTCATACATTGAGTCACTTACATACCATGTCCTACAGTCTATTACTCCTTGTTTTAAAACTGTAAATGTCAAATTACAGTCCTTAACCAGTTGTATCATTGCCAATCAATCTATTGCATGTAATGACATACAGTCCTTAACAGGCAATTTTAAAGTTAAACATTCCTTTAAATACAATGTCCTTCAGTCTTTTACAGGAAAATTCAAACTTTTAGAGTCCTTTACATGCAATATCTTACAGTCCTATACATGCAATGCCATGCAGTTCTTTAAATGCATTGTCCTTTAGTCCTTTACATGCAATTTAAAACTCTCAAAGTCCCTTACATGCAATTTACATGCAATGTTGTACAGTCTTTAACATGCAATGTGGGACTGTCCTCAACATGCAATGGCATACTGTCCTGAACATGTAAAGTCTTACAGTCATTAACATGCAATTTTAAACTTAAAGAATTCTTTACTTGCGATGTCCTTAAGTTTAACATGACATGCCCTTAACTATTTTACATTCCATTCCAAAGTATCAAAGCATTTTACATGCTAATTACTGAAATGTGCTACAATCATTTCGTTCCTTAAAATATATATTAAATTCAAAAACTAAATATGATATTACACAATAATATGTAATAATGAACTTAATGAAGATGCTGAAAGTAAAGTATGGCATGAAGATCACTCAAGGCTTTGAAGAAAAAGTAGATAAACTCTTAAAATTTCTAATTTCCAATTGCTTGGAATAAAAGCATACATTGAGCACACACTTTATCACTCAATGCCAAGAATATTTCCCTTTGTCAGACACAGGGTTCCTTCCTGAGATGAAAAGAATATGAACAACACCGTGATTTATGGGGCACTGCCAGAAAACAATTCAGCATGATGAGAAATGCTCATTTTAGGAAGTTACATTTCCCCCTTTTTTCTTGAATGCCGCAAGACAAATTCCGCCCTGAATAACATTGGAACCGTGCGAGGCTGCCAGGGTTATTGCTGGTGAAGCCAAACTAAAGTGTACTGATTGTCTAGGATTTTTATAGGCAGAAGCTGTTCAGTTCTTAAACACGTTTAGTACTGTATGAGCGGGAATTGTGATGGATTCTTGATTTGTTGTCTGACCTTCCAGATAAACTTGTACATAGACTTGATCAGGAAAACATTTTATAAGCATAGTGTGAGATATAATGTCCTTGCTAGCTGGCGCTACTGGAATTAACTTGTATATAAACATAATGAGTCGCGTCATGCCAAAATGGGTGTTATTCCATATGAGACCAGTGGTGGCGTGTTCTGAGAAAACTGGGCAAAATGCTTGTGCGTAAATTGTCATCCCAGATTAGCCTGTGCAGTCCGCACAGGCTAATCAGGGACGACAATTTCCGCTTTTATGGAATTTTTCGTTTAAATGATGTCTCTTCTAAGGGAAAATCCAGTTTAGGCGGAAAGTGTCGTCCCCGATTAGCCTGTGTGGACTGCACAGGCTAATCTGGGATGACACTTTAGGCACAAGCATTTTGCCCAGTTTTCTCAGAACACGACACATATGAGGCCAGTGTATTTCCAGACCAGCCCACACATTTGCACAGTCTTCTCAGGAGTCACCCTGTCTGTTAATGAGACCATGAAATATGCGTGACTAGGGGACAGGGAACCTCCTGACCAGACTGCATGAATGTCATTTTAGCATTACACAGCTCATAGAATGTCATAGCTAGCTGGCATTTCGGGAATTTACAGGCATCATCATCGAGTGTTATCACTTACACATCAATAGCACCTTCCATTCAATGTACAAGAGTGTTCTTATCTTCCAGTATTTTCATACTTAAAAAGGAAATTTTTATTTCAATGTATTGTCTTTATTCATAATATTGGACTTGCTTGTCACATTTGTTCCAGATAAGTTTCATAGGTAAAATGTACCACTTACTGTGCAGACGCTATTCCTTTTTAGTTTATATCAAATTAATGCAGATATGAATAATCTAGTTTGACTCAAACAATTGGTTATATATAAGTGTTTTACTAACCCTTTTAGCGCTGCAACTGAATTTTAAAAGCCTTTGCAAAACAGTTTGGATCCAGATGAAACGCCACAGAACGTGCCATTCTGATAGTCTTCTTTGAAAAAAAATCGAAGAAAATGCTAATTTTAGTAATTCAGCAGACGACGTTTTAGCAGACGACAAATTTCCCAGCATGCAAAGGGTTAAACAAACCAGTAGTTTCACATAAATAATGTGCTTCTCAGTGACAACTTTAAGTGTGACATTTTGTACATGATTCAAACAAAAACAATTATCTTTAATTTTTTTCCCATTTGGTAGTCATTAAATGTGTATTTTTATAGAGTAAATGACATTAAACCCATTTATGCCTAGCGTCTAGAAAAAAGGCCTTGGCAAACAGCGTAGACCCAGATGAGACGCCGCATGATGCGGCGTCTCATCAGGGTCTGCACTGTTTGCTTAAAGAAATTTCTGTAAGAAATATTCTAAGTATAGAAATAAATATACTAGACATCCCTAATTAACCAGGTTTTCCGAAGGAAAAAACTGGTTATTAGATTGGCGAATGCGGGCTGGCTGGCTGGCGGGCGGGCGGAACAAGCTTGTCCGGGCCATAACTATGTTGTTCATTGTCAGATTTTAAAATCATTTGGCACATTTGTTCTTCACCATTGGACGGTGTGTGGCGCGAAAGAATTACGTCAATATCTCCAAGGTCAAGGTCACACTTTGAGTTCAAAGGTCAAAAATGGCCATAAATGAGCTTGTCCGGGCCATAACTATGTCATTCATTGTCAGATTTTAAAATCATTTGGCACATTTGTTCACCATCAATGTACGGTGTGTCGCGCGAAAGAATTATGTATATATCTCCAAGGTCAAGGTCGCCACAACTAAAAATAGATTGATTTTGAAACAAGGGGGGTAATTGTGATGAACAATCAGTAGCAATTCACATTTTGAGTTGCAGTTGTCTCCCTTTATCATACTTTTTTATTGAAAACCTGGTTTTGTGACAATTTTGTCCCTTGTT
>VMBQ01002495.1:0-18451 GCA_007657795.1 Dreissena rostriformis | reverse complement strand
TGTTTAACCCTTTGAGCGCTGGAACCGGATTTTGAAGGCCTTTGCAAACAGTTTGGATCCAGATGAGACGCCACAGAACGTGGCGTCTCATCAGGATCCAAACTGTTTGCTATTCTGATAGTATTCTTTGAAAAAAATCGAAGAAAATGCTAATTTTAGAAATTCAGCAGACGACATTTTAGCAGACAACAAATTTCCCAGCATGCAAAGGGATATACTTGTATGCAGCTGTAGCTGAGCTTATAAAAGAAGTGTATTAGTATAAGAAGGCTAATTTCTGTTCTTTTGTTCACATCATGCATATTTTCAGTGCTCTTAAAAGTGTTAATCTCTTTTCATTCATTTGTTATTAATGTGCTAGAATCTGTTTCACAATTTTAATTTTTAGGGACCTCCTTGTTGCTTCCATACAATGTCTAAATCAGAATGCTGTATTTTTTACCAAAATGTAAAAAAACAATATTAAAGCAAAAGATTCAAAAATCACTTGACACATGAGGAAAATATTGCATGGGTATGTTTTATCCAATTGAGTTCGCTGTGGCGTAGTGAATATGGAGTCCACCTAGCGAACATAAGGTCAAGGGTTTGATCCCTTCTGTAGGAGTGTTACTTCGATCTTCCCCAACGACATTAAGTACTGGTTCTACCCAGAAAACGGACTTGAGAGCATTTCAAATAGCTGAAGGCTTTTTATGCAATCAAGCTTAAATAAATAGGTTTAAACATATTGTTTTCAGGGCAGCGTTTCTCGCAGCGAACTCCCCGGGCGACCGATGGAACTGTTTATGTGCAGTGTATTAAAACGACAAGGATATGGTGAGGGCTTTCGTTGGCTGGCTCAATACATCAACTGACATCAGTGCTGACTTAGTGCTAACTTTCCTCATCAATTAATTTGTGACAAAATCTGTTGCAATTGTGGATATATTTAGATATTTTTGTTTGTATGTGTGTTATATTTGAATAACAAAATGAGATAGGTTTAACATTTTTTTTCTGTCCTTTTAAAAACAAATGTATTTGGCTGATGGTTTCTTATAGAGGCTGATGAGATGTTTGTAATGTGTCTTTTTTTCAAGAGATGATTTTCTGGTAAATTTCTGATGGACTTTTTTATTACCATAAATACATATATTATGGAATGAAATACCATGCAAATGGTAATTGTATGTATGAAAGGTGATATAAAAACCAATGTCTAATTTGAGTTTCATTTTTTGTGCATATTTCGATATTAAATGTGGCTATGACAGTGGTATGTTTTGCAACAGATTAATTTGCAATGATAAGTGATAATGTTTCAAATTAAACAAGTGTCTAAATATTTTGTGTGCAGTAGTTTTATCTATATCTTCATAAATTTACTTCCCAAATATAATGGCTTCAGTGAAAAGTATAATATGTGATAACCAGTGACAGGTATATGTTATGTTCCATAGTCATGTTAAGGATGGTAAAAATGAATATATTTTATTTGAAAATGTCACTGTTTAAAAAAATGTGTAGTATAACTCTTTCAGTGCTGGAACCGAATTTTGAAGGCCTTTGCAAACAGTTTGGATCCAGATGAGACGCCACAGAACGTGGCGTCTCATCAGGATCCAAACTGTTTGCTATTCTGATAGTATTATTTGAAAAAACTTGAAGAAAATTCTAAATTTAGAAATTCAGCAGACGACATTTTAGCAGACGACAAATTTCCCAGCATGCAAAGGGTTAAGGTAAAGGATTGTCCTTCAATCCCTTCCTCTGATCATATGAGCCTCGATCATTCTGGAAAAAAACTGGGTGTAATGCATGTGTGTTAAGTGTCATCCAAGACTAGCCTGTGCAGTCTGCACAGGCTAATCAGGGACAACACTTTCCGCTTTTATTGAATTGTCTGTTTTCTGTTTAAAACAAGTCTCTTGTAAACAAAATTCCAGTTTAGGTGGAAAGTGTCATCCCTGATTAGCCTGTGCTTTTAGCACATGCATTAAGCCCAGTTTTCCAAGAATAAGGCTCATTTGATCATCTGTCTTGAGGTCTGCAAAACCGTAATAACTAAAAAATCACAGAAGATAAACCTTGATCATGAAGTTCTTAGATAAAGACCATCTTCATAAAATTCTGTATGTGGGTTTTCACGAGTAGGAGACTCTTGTATTGCTGGAAAAACTGTCAGTGCCTTGTTGAATCAGTTATTTATATCTATCATACAATTATACATATGTGTCGTGTTCTGAGAAAATTTGGCATAATGCTTGTGCGTAAATTGTCATCCCAGACTGCACAGGCTAATCAGGAACGACATTTTCCGCTGTTATGGAATTTTTCGTTTAAATAATGTCTCTTCTTAGAGAAAATCCAGTTTAGGCAGAAAGTGTCGTCCCGGATTAGCCTGTGCGGACTGCACAGGCTGATCTGGAACGACACTTTACGCACAAGCATTATGCCCAGTTTTCTCAGAACATGACACATATTTCAGGATTGCCGGTTGTACTTATCCAAATGGCTGGTCTCTGCTCAATATTGCTAAATAAGTTTTATCTTGTTTTTCATAGCATCAATATGCAGAAAATATATATGATACTAAGATTCTGAGATTGCGTGCACCGTTTCATCTTTGTATTGATCATTTTCTTCTGAAGTGCCTAAAACGTGTCCATAACTATTGATGTCTATTAATGGGAAAAGACGCCTAATGCAGCGTTTGACATTTACGCTGAGGATGCTAGGTGGAAAGCCATTTCATAGAAGTTAGTCTGTGCCGGGTTTTATTGACACATGTTCTATTCTCGAATCTGTTATAAGAGGGAATCTTAATCTAATAAAAATGTCTATCTCACCATAAGTGGAGAGCTTTCTCTTATCATGTCACTTTTGCTGCTGCGCTTTTAACCCTTTGCATGCTGGGAAATTTGTCGTCTGCTAAAATGTCATCTGCTGAATTTCTAAAATTAGCATTTTCTTCGATTTTTTTTCAAAGAATGCTATCAGAATAGCAAACAGTTTGGATCCTGATGAGACGCCACGTTCTGTGGCCTCTCATCAGGATCCAAACTGTTTGCAAAGGTCTTTAAAATTCGGTTCCAGCACTGAAAGAGTTAACAATAATTGAACAGTTATCTTCTTGGAGTTGCATATTTATAGACATATGAAACTACCTGCCTTTTCGTTTATTTCTCATTGTTGTAGCCACATTTAGACCTAAAAACAAGGCATACATAGCACTAAATAGTATCCTGTTGTTTTTTTTGATTACTTATTGTTACTGTGTGAGGTTGTTATTAACTTTTTAAATAATAAAAAGTTCCTAATGGTTTTAACTTTTTTAGTCTAGCTTAGCAGAATGCAATTACTAAGCATTTTAATATAAATTATTATTTAATAAATTGTTTTGGCAAGGTTCATAAAAGGTGTGACAATTGTCTCATAGCTCATGAAAAGTTGGGGACATTTTCTAAACTTCTTTACATTAACGCCCAATTCACAACCCTAACGTTTGCAGCAGACACCATCTTGAAACAATGTGAAAACTCTTCGATATAGAAAAAAACCTCCTATGCATTATGCTACTTATTTGGCTTAAGCGCCATATATAATAAAACCAATCAGAAAGCAGATATGAATAGGATGTTGCATTCATACTCAGAACACATAAGGAAATTTAATCTTTGTCATGATTGTTTTCTAATTTTTGTATGATTCGTCCCAATCATTTTCTTGTGTGCGACATTCACTATTAGACCAAATTGTTTGCAACATGTGTTTCACAGCCTTGCAAGAACACAGTATAAGTCCTTTGTCTTTGTTCTTGACAAGTGTGTAATAATTAACTGTGCTTTTTTATATTATAACTAAATAGTCTCCAATGGTAATGAGCTGAACTTGCCTGTGCATACATTGCATAATCTTTACCTTTTACCTGATATATCTTTTTCATTATCATCTATGAAATATCTCTAACTTATCTGGAAACTGAAGATGAACATCATTAAGCATCATCTCTTAATCTTGCAGTGGGTATCTATTCCCTTCGCGTTAACTGCCGAGCCCGTTCGCAGCATACAGACCCACGCCCAGGAGACATGGATCAAGAGCATAGACGGCAAGTGGTCCGGCTTTTACATCGACGCTTATCTGCTGCTCATCTTTGGCGGTATTCCTTGGCAGGTACGCTCCACAAGACAATCAGTTGTTGAATGGACTTGTTCACAGATATGGCAATTCAATACCTGAATTTAACAAATTTCAGCTTTAAAACTGAAAGTTCTCCTACATAATGACATGAAATTTTGTGTTGGAAAAAGAAGAGAAACAAAAAAAAAGGATATGAATTCTGGTCAAAACATAACACCATCAACAATCGGCCATTCTTGCGTGTAATTATGAAGCAGTATTTTTTCTTAATTTAAAGGATCCACATGGTATGTACTTAATAATACCATAATTTTGTGTTTCAAACATATAATTGAAATTTGTGTAGAGTTTTACTGCTTTTTACAAAAAAAATCTCTTTTATTATGTTTTTGAAAAATAAAATCAAAATATACACAATTTGTCATTCTTAATGTTTCCTGTTTATAGGGACTGTACAGTTTTAGACAAGCACAGTATTTTCAATGCATTATGCCTCTAAATTTGATTTCAGTGTTGGCATACATTAAACTACAGAAGTGTATGTTTTTGCCACATGTATATAATCTACATGTATAGTAAGAATCTTCTATATAGTAAAAGATAAAAAGAAATCTATTGAAAACAGTACTCAGTAGCTTTAATGCAATTGCAAGACAATTTAATTTCAAAATCCTTGTACATTATTCAATTCCAGGTATATTTCCAACGGGTTCTATCAGCTAGTACTGTTCGCAATGCCCAGCTGTTGTCCTATGTCGCTGCATTTGGATGCGCAATTATGGCGATTCCCTCCATTTTGATTGGAGCTGTTGCCGCCAATACAGGTACTCTCAGTTCTTCTTGTCTTCTTGTTGCTTCTGCGTATCATTTATAACTAACTTGTTATCTCATATTTGCTTTCACTTTCACTTTTTGATATTCATTGGTTTGCTTAAATGGACAGGACTCGTATACTTGGAATTAAATTAATAGGCATATTGAGTCCTTGTTATGTCATGTAATGTTGTATGACCTGGTTGTCACTAGAAAATTCCTTTACTTTATTTTACTTTTACATGTATTTTTAAGGTATTTAAAATTATAAGATCAAAATATAATCAATAATTATTATATTTTAGCTCACCTGAGCAAGTTCTAAGTGCTTATAGTGAGCTTTTGCGTATCTTTGCTGCTGTGTCCAGTGTCAATCAGCATGTCGTACGTTTTCTGTTGTCAAGTTTTAGCTTGTTACCACTCTAGAAGCAACATCTAGGACTCTGTCTTGATGAAACTTAGTCAGAATGTTTATCTTGACAATATGTGTTGTGTTCTAAGAAAACTGGGCATAATGCTTGTGCGTAAATTGTCATCCCAGATTAGTTCCGCTTTTATGGAATTTTTCGTTCAAATAATGTCTCTTCGTAGCGAAAATCCAGTTTACGCGGAAAGTGTCGTCCCAGATTAGCCTGTGCCTACTTCACAGGCTAATCTGGGATGACACTTTACGCACATGCATTTTGCCCAGTTTTCTCAGAACACGACAGATATCTGGGTCGAGTTTGAATCAGGCTCAAGTCAAAATGGCATGATTTTCCAAGTCGAAAGGACTCATGTCCCCATCCCAAAATGGTGGAAAAACAACACTGTTAAAGCTTCAATGCATTGAGACCCTTAAGCTTAAAGAGAAAATCTTGAGTTCATTACTCAGAAAAACCAGTAAAGGTGCTTGGTGTCTATGAAAAAACATTATTTTATTTTAATTGCTTTGGTTCTAGACTGGAACCAGACTTCATATCGTCACCTGAACCGTCTGGTGAACGGTTCGCTGGCAAAGGAAGACTACAACCTGGTGCTGCCCCTCGTACTGCAGTACCTGACCCCACCGGCAGTGGCGTTCTGTGGGCTGGGAGCCGTGTCTGCAGCCGTGATGTCGTCTGCCGACTCTTCCATTCTCTCCGCAAGCTCTATGTTTGCTCGTAACGTTTATAAGCTCGTCTTTAGGCAGAAGGTATAAAACATTGTAGAGAGTATTTATTTTGGTCAATGTCTTAGTAAGTTTTGGTTGAGCACGCTTGCAGAAAGTTCCAGATATCAGTCACAATGGTTAGTGTATATGTGTGCGCATTACAACATCAAAGCTTATACAGGCTGTAACTAAAGTTATTCATCATGGAATTTCATAATAACTTACCACAACATTCAATATCAATAGACAACATGTGGTGTGTACACCCATCTCCCTACCTCAAAGGTCAAGGTAGCACTTGAAGGTTAAAGTTTGGCATGTGCAAATTGTCAAAACTGTAGCATTTTAGCTCACCTGTCACGAAATGACATGGTGAGCTTATGTGATTGAGTGATGTCCGGCGTTCGGTGTGCGTGCGTGCGTCCGTCAACAATTTGTTTGTGTAGACAGTAGAGGTCACAGTTTTCATCCAATCTTTATGAAATTAGGTCAGAATTTGTATCTTAATGAAATCTGGGTTGGGATTGTATTTGGGTCATCTGGGGTTAAAAATTAGGTCACTAGGTCAAATCATAGAAAAACCTTTTGTAGACAATAGAGGTCACGGTTTTCATCCAATCTTTATGAAATTTGGTCAGAATGTTTATCTTGATCAAATCTGGGTTGGGATTGTATTTGGGTCATCTGGGGTCAAAAACTTGGTCACTAGGTCAAATCATAGAAAAACCTTGTGTAGACAATAGAGGTCACAGTTTCCATCAGATCTTTATGAAACTTTGTTAGAATGTTTATCTTGATGACATCTGGATTGGGATTGTATTTGGATCATCTGGGGTCAGAAACTAGGTCACTAGGTCAAATCATAGAAAAAAACTTGTGTAGACAAAAGAGGTCATAGTTCTCATCTGATCTTAATGAAATATGGTTATATTGATAATATCTGATTTTGGATCGTATATGGGTCATCTGGGGTCAAAAATTAGTTCACCGGGCCAATTCTAGTAAAAGGTGAGCGATTCAGGGCCATCATGGCCCTCTTGTTTTATTTATTATGCAGTTCTAAAATAATGTTTTACATAGGACCACCAAGCAGCATGTCACATGTAACACCCGTCTTCCTTCTCCAAAGGTCAAGGTCAAACATAGAGGTCAAAGGTCAACACTCACAGCTTTTGCAGACAGTAACATTGTCATTCATCATGCATTAAAAAAAAAAACACTACCTATCTTATTTAGAGGATTATATAGATAAAATATATACCGGTGCATGCTTACATCAACAACTTTATTCTCTATATATGTGCAAGTTAGTTTCTTGGTATAAATCTTTAAAAATAAACTATATGAATCGTATGACTGTATGTTTACAACAATATTTATGTACCCTTCAAATACCTTTCCATGAAATACTCTGTATATAACATGTATATATATATAAAACATTGTTCCCACGTCAAGATGTGTTGCGGTGTAAGTACGGGGTATATAACTGTGAATGAACCATCCTTTTAATGGGGATGGGGATTTCATAGTATGTATGCCTCGTTCTGCACCGTAGCTAGGCGCACACGCCGTAGTCTCAAATGGGAATATGTATGTCTGTGTGTATGTCTGTGTATCTGGTTGTTCACACACCTTTCTCCCTATATATATATATATATAATATTCTATGGTGAAAATAAAATTTTGGACACACAAAAAAACTACTGCAAATTCTACAAATGACCACCATGAGAAAAAAGAGTGTGGTGTTTAATACCTGTCTCTTCCTCTAAGGTCAAGGTTGTACTTATTAGTCAAAGGTAAAATTTGGAAATTAAACAGCTTGCCTACACTTTAACTTTATCATTCCACGTGCAATTTTAAAATAACTTACCACCAGGAGAAGACACTGTTTTCCATGTACACCTGTTCCGTACCTGAAAGGTCGTAGTCAACTTAAAAGTTAAAGGTTAAATTTGTCAGGACTGTAACTTGATGATTCATTGTGCAATCATAAAATAATTTACTACAAATGTTCACCATGTGGAGCAGCTTGTCAAGAAAACAACCATATCCCTTGCTCAAAGGTCAACTTCACATTTCAAGAACAAATGTTCAATTTGACCATTGATCAGTTAGTCCTCACCATTCAGCATGAAATTTAAAACTAATTTACAGTAATTGTTCACCAAGCATGTCAGCGCAAGTCCTGTGCCCAAGATGCAAAGATCAAGATCACAATGAGATGTCATAGATCAGGTCAAAACTGTCAATTCCTCACGTGTCATGCAATTATAAAATAACTTACCAAATATACTCACCAAGTAGAGAATGCATGTCATGTGTAAGACCAGGTCCATAGCTGAAAGGACAAGGTTACTAAGAGGTCAAAGAATACATTCAGCATTATAAAGTTTTGCCAGACTGCAACGTTATTACTCAACATAAATGTTAAAGTATCTTACCACAAATGTCCTATAGGGTATAATACAGTTTGTCTGGATTGTAACTTCATCATTCAGCATGCAGTTTTTAAAATTATTTACCATAATTAGTTTCCAAGTTGGAGAATGCTAGTCACGCGCAAAACTTGTGCCCCTTGTGCAAAGGTTAAGGTCACACTTGAAGGATGTTAAGAAAGTACAAACATTATTGACCATGGGCCCAACATGGTGCAGAAATGCATTTNCGCGTCATGCAATTATAAAATAACTTACCTCAACACTCACCAAGTAGAGAATGCATGTCATGTGCAAGACCAGGTCCCTAGCTGAAAGGACAAGGTTACTAAGAGGTCAAAGAATACATTCAGCATTATAAAGTTTTGCCAGACTGCAACGTTATTACTCAACATAAATGTTGAAGTATCTTACCACAAATGTCCTATAGGGTATAATACAGTTTGGCTGGATTGTAACTTCATCATTCATCATGCAGTTTTTAAAATAATTTACCATAATTAGTTTCCGAGTTGGAGAATGCTAGTCATGCGCAAAACTTGTGCCCCTTGTGCAAAGGTCAAGGTCACACTTGAAGGTTGTTAAGAAAGTACAAACATTATTGACCATGAGCTCAACATGATGCAGAAATGCATTTAGCTATTTATTACATTGCACAACTTAAATTTATTGCTTTGAATTTAAAACCATGAAAGTACTGTAAACTTTATTGACATCAAATTACATGTACCCATATTCTGCATGATACTTGAATACTGATAATGTCTATCATGTTCATCATTAATTCTGGACCTTAGTTGCAAAATTAATGAAGACAAATGGGTTTTATTCAACTTGTATATTTGTTCCGGAGTGTTTACTCCTTTTTCTAAAAGCAAGTGAGATCCTCACAGTCAAATAATTTCTTTCACTGTTTCAGGCATCAGAAAACGAGGTGTTATGGGTTATGCGGGTGGCTATTTTTGGCGTGGGAGTGTTAGCCACGCTGATGGGAATAACGGTGGACTCGATCTATGCGCTGTGGTTCATCTGCTCCGATCTCGTGTATGTAATGCTCTTCCCCCAGCTGGTGTGCGTCATCTACGTTCGCTGGACAAACACCTACGGCTCACTGGCTGCCTACATAGTGGGTCTGTTCTTCAGATTGGCAGGTGGAGAAGCGGCATTGAAGATTCCAGTTCTCATCAAATATCCTTTCTACAGTGAAGTAGACGGACAGCTGTTCCCATTCAAAACACTCTGTATGCTAATCTCCTTGTCAACTATACTCCTCGTTTCATATCTTACTAAATATGTTTTCGAGCATGGCATCCTTGCTCCGAAAATGGACATCTTTATGTGCATTGTGAACATCCCTGATGAAGCAATCGCCCTCAAAAACACCGAAGGCATGGCCATTACACCCATGGACGAGCAAAATGGGAAAATCAATCCAGCATTGAAATTTTCATCAGAGGATCTTCTAACAATGAAGGGGGAAGATACAACAGGAAGTAAAGTTTCAGAAGATGGACATCTAGACATTAAATGAGTTTCTTGATGTTTCGAAAGGTTGTTTGCAAATCCGATGACATGAGTATATCCAATAGCCATTGAATAATGTTAGTGAATGATTGGAAAACAGTTTAGTTTATTAGCATTAGTAGCAATTTAATTGTGCGGTGCAATTTGTGCGAAAATAGCAATCCTGTTCAATTGTAATTTATTATCAGAAGCCAGGATTTTCTCTTCTCACCCATTTATCCCCTTTGCTATCAGCATCTGCATTATTCTCTGGTAAAGGTAAAACATTTACATATCACTGTTTCTACTACAGGTATTCACTTGAGACTTCACACATGTGTTCGGAGTCATTGTGTGAGGTCACTTACCAAGGTCAATAACCCTGTCCTGATATTAACAAGAATCATGATGCCCCTGTTTGTACTTCAAAGTTGATGGTTACAAAAAACTGTAACAACTTTGTATCTCTATATCTACAAAACGTATTGGAATAAAACTTCACATCCTATATATATATATATAGACAGCATATATATATATATGTGTGTGTGTGTGTGTTGGGGTTCTTTATAAACAGTCACTTACCAGGACCTGTACATGTGACCAGCTTTTAGCAGAATTATGCCCCTTTTGTTCTTATAAAGGTCAGGTTAAGGTTTGCATGCAAGATAAAATTCAGGTAAAGGTTTGCATTAAAGAAGTTCATATTACTGTAGTCACTACAAATTTTCAGTTCAAACTCAATACATGTTTTGGGGATCATCATGTGAGGTTTTTAACCAAGGCTCATAACTCTATCTTCAATTTAGCAGAATAATACCCTTTTTTTTTTAGAAATTCAGGTAAGTAAATTTGAGTGTGCTGTCGTGTGACAGACCTTGTTTTACCTGATTATGGTGTTATTTAGTAGCTTAGTTCATCATATCATTTATATTGTTAATAATCTATTTATAACTGATAATATTTTAATTTGTTTTTATAAAATTGAACATGTCTCAAATTTGTGTTTTTTTACAGATTTTTAGACATATTGTTTTTATAGAGACTATAATTGTTACTACATGTTTGATGGTACATGTTTTGCACATTTCTTGTCTCTGAATGTATATAATGTTACACTTTTAAATATTGTGTAAATGAGATAAAACAATTAAATTCACACCAATAACACAGTAATTGTGTGAGGAATTTATATACTTACACTGGAAGACAATTTAGCAAATTTATGAAAAATGTATTTGTGACACAGTCTTGTGTTTTTTTCCCATTTTGAAACTGATTTTGCTTTCTTTTCATTAATTGTGTTATGTCATTGACGGTTTGCACAGCCAGATCCTTGGTCTAGTGGCAACGCTGGCTGCACTTTGTGCTTGCCCACTTTGAAGTCATAGCCTATTAACTTGTTTTTGTACTACAAATCCGAGGATTGTGTGTTAGATCCCCGGCCCTGCCACATTATTAACTTATGTAGGAATTTGTCATTATAAAAATTATTTCTACAGCCATTCCTCCCTACCTATTATTAAGGTAGGGCAGTTGTCAGTTCCTGGTTCAAGTATAGGTTCTTAGTTCTGGTACACCAGCTTACCCAGCAAAGGTTTGAGTAGGTTAACTGCCATGATATTAGTGAAATGTTCTCCAGTGCTCCAGCTAGTCCTTAACGAAAGGGGGCAGCACCCTGCAGCCCCATGGTCCCTCCCTTCTGCCTCAGACCTCCACCATGCCCCTTTTTAGCATAGTTGCAACACAACTATGCTTATGTAAGAGCTACATTTCGAAAACCGACATGGAACGGTTGACCATTATGAAGCCTTACCTGATCAAAAATCAGATAAAATATCTATTTAATATAGTATATGGTAATTCTTACAATTTTTTATTTAGAAACGTTTTTCTAACGTTTTCTTCCAAGAATATTGCTGACACCGTTTTTAGTGAATTTTTCTAAGACCGTTTTACGTGAAAAAAACCTTCTAAGAAACTAAAACAAATTTCATTCGTAAAACAATTTTGTTCTTGTTGATAGTGACCTCACACCTACTTTCTATTTCCTTTGTTTACTGTTCTGGGAGAGGTCAAATGTTTACATAACTGAATTCACTAGGCCATGGTTTAAGGATATGTAAAATTTCATTGGGATAAATAGAAATTTACATATTCTCAACAGGACCTGCCTTTCTATAGATTTGATGAAGTAGAGTTTGAAAGTAATAAAGATGTGTTAATTGAAATTAAAATGATTTGCTTTGAGCCAGAAATTAACGTTACGAGTAGAGCTAACGGTTTAAATGTGGCATCGAATTTAAAAGATTCGCGCGAATTCCGGACGAGGGTTGTGTCTGTAAAATATTAAATGGGAAGCTGTAAATGTATCAAGTCGGAAAAGAAAATGGATGGTTGCATAATGGTATGCGTGAAATAATGTAATTCTACGTATTTATTTTCATAGTTATGTCATTTTGTAACCATTCACATTCGTCAAGATTTGGAATTCCCGTTTCTAAAAATAGAACATTTTGGTAGCATGAACCAACAAGGGAGGCGACTCGTGATGTCACAAATCGTTAAGGTTACAATATACTAAATAATTTCTACAAACAAACAAGACTTACCTGTAAGTTGATGTTTGGTTGGAATTCTATATAGTCATATTACTATTGAAGGGATCAAATGAGATGTGCAGTGACCGTATCGTAATTCGTCAGTATTTAACGCTGCAAATGCAAGTAAGATTTGTCCTATTGAAGGATCAAAACATATTCTATTCCTCAAAGAGGGTGGGCCATGAGAGGCAAACATGAGGTGGGCATTTGATCCCTTCAATAGTAATATGACTATATAGAATTCCAACCAAACATCAACTTACAGGTAAGTCTTGTTTGTTTGTAGAAATTCTATTACGTCATACTATTNTAAGACTGGTGTTCTGGTTTAATCGTTTGGTGATATTGATAGGGTAAGCATAGGTGTTCACTACTGAATCCCTGAAATATGATAAAGTTAGAGATTTAAGTAAAATATGGCACTGAAAAAGGTTACAATCCATAAGAAAACAGCCGAAAAGAAGGTGCAAAAACAGTCGATTTTGATTTGTGTCAAACTCTTTTTTGGTTTGAACATGACATATCTTTTTTTATTGCTTAAATCAATTCAGCTTAGAATGCCCTTTAAGAAAAGGTATGGTTATGGGGGTCTCTATGTGCAAAATGTTGCATTTATTTTCGCTTTAAGTTGTCGCTTTAACATTGAATTATATAGGAAAAACATTTAGTATATTGTGACCTTAACATTTACTTCAGCAGCAACTTCCCTGTATCTTGCAACTACGCTTTTAATGCCATCGGCGCTCTCGTTAGCTCATGTGATCGTGTGATGTCAGGCGTCCGTCATGCGTGCGTGTGTCCGTCAACAATTTATGTAGACAGTAGAGGTCACAGTTTTCATCCAATCTTTATGAAATTTGGTCAGAATGTTTATCTTGATGAAATCTGGGTTGGAATTGTATTTGGGTCATCTGGGGTCAAAAACTAGGTCACTAGGTCAAATAATCGAAAAACCTTGTGAAGACAATAGAGGTCACAGTTTTTATCCAATCTTTATGAAATTTGGTCAGAATTTTTATCTTGATGAAATCTGAATTGGGATTTATTTTGGTCATCTGGGGTCAGAAACTAGGTCACTAGGTCAAATCATGGAAAAACCTTGTGTAGACAATAGAGGTCACAGTTTTCATCAGATCTTAATGAAATATGGTCAGAATGTTTTTCTTGGTAAGATCTGGATTGGGATCAAATTTGGATCATCTAGGGTCAAAAACTAGGTCACTAGGTCAAAGTTTAAAAAAACTTGTGTTGACAGTAGAGGTCACAGTTTTCATCCAATTGAAATAAAATTTGGCCAGAATGTTAATCTTGATGAAATCTGGGTTGGGATTGTATTTAAGTCATCTGGGGTCAAACACTAGGTCACTAGGTCAAATCATAGAAAAACCTTGTGTAGACAATAGAGGTCACAGTTTCCATCAGATCTTTATGAAACTTTGTCAGAATGTTTATCTTGATGAAATCTGGATTGGGATTGTATTTGGGTCATCTGGGGTCAGAAACTAGGTCACTACGAGTATGTCAAATCATAGAAAAACCTTGTGTAGACAATAGAGGTCATAGTTTTCATCTGATCTTAAAGAAATATGGTCAGAATGTTTATCTTGATAATATCTGATTTTGGATCATAAATGGGTCATCTGTGGTCAAAAATAAGGTCACAGGGCCAATTCTAGTAAAACCTTGTGTAGATAAAAGAGGTCACAGTTTTCATCACAATCTGGCTTGGGATTGTATGTGGGTCATCTGAGGTCATAAAGTAGGTCATCTGGTAAAATCATAGTAAAACTTCCTGTAGACGATAGAGGTCACAGTTTATCAGATCTTTATGAAATATAGTCAGAATGTTTATCTTAATTGAATCTGGGTTGGGATTATATAGTCAGGTGAGCGATTCAGGGCCATCATGGCCCTCTTGTTTTAAATCCGCTCAATTACGATTCAGCAAATTGTATTTGAAGTTTTAAATAAAAGTTTTAATAAATTATAATTTACATATTGTAGAATGATATTTTTTAATGAATATACATGTTAAATGGATTATATATACATGCTATATTCAAAATATGAGACGGGAATATATGATGGCGTGCCCTTTTAACGAAAGAGAACCCTGCCCATTTCAAATCCTAGCTGGAGCACTAACTGTATGGTGAAAAATCCATATAAACTAACTTGTATTTAACATGAAACGTTTTAAAACGTACTGGGTTATTACACTTGGTACTTAAGACCCATGGTCAACTCTAGAATGGGTCATGTCCTGCATCAACTATCTGCCCATAATCCAAACACCTATGTTTTCTAGGGGAAAATGATCGTGTTGAAACGCACATACCCCTAATAGCATCCTAGCTTGTACATATATTTTTGACAAGAGACATTAAACAATGTATTTGGTGCTTACACCTTCTATTTCCAATAAACAGTTAGTGATTGTAAGAGTAATTTTATTTATATCAATATACAGTGTATAGCAATTTTTTGTGAAACCTTCTAGTGTATCTGTCAGTATTGAAATTCCTAGATTTTGTTTTCTTTTCGAGTTCGAGTTCGTCAAATGTAATCGATTTTTGATGGTCCAAAATTAACTGATCATTTCCGATCATTTGTTAGTCGACATAACAAAAAATCCATAGAGTCTACATGATGTTGAAATCTGATCTTTTGCTGATCTGCTTAAAATGTTATTTAATATGCCCAACATATAAAAACGTGCTTAAAATTAAAATTATAAGAATTCTCAAAGGGTGTTTTTCTTCAGGTACATTGTTTATCGCTATCATTACACAACCTGATAAAATGACATTAGAGCTCACGCTCATTCCTTGACTAGATGTTGTCATGTATAGTTAAGCGTGAATAATGCACATAACTTAAAGAATGTAATATGTACATTGTATTATAATAAAAAAAGTTATTAAACAGTGTTGTGTGCAATAATGTGATATACATGTATATGGAATCACAGACAATTTGCATACTCACATTGGACTCTCCTGCCGGCATGTCCAACATGGTATGTAAGCTGTCTGCCAGTCCAAATATATCAACATAGACATAATCTTTAAAAAAAATGTATTAATGAGAATATTGTGTATTGTATGGTATGCTTGATATTTATGTGATTTTCTCCTTCTCAATGCAATTCAAGTAGATATATAGTTGTAATTGTTCTGTTACTGGAGAGTAGCATGACAGATGGTATGTTATATTGTGCACTATCATGCAATTGGTTGTAGAGCTCCGTTCAACAAGTTACATTATATAAAACAAAATATGTTAGCAAGACATATAATATGATTTATAACATTCAGCAGCTTTTTAAATTTATTGTTGAAAAAATGGAAGTCATTTTCTATAAATTGGCATTGATTACATGAACATTTATTTTCATTATTCAATATCATTCAATATTGAGTTTTGTTGACTATGGTTTTGATTTATTATACAGGATAATGCCCAATAATGATTTATTTTGTTGGAGTGAATATATACCATCTTTTTGCTTATTTTTCAAAAAAGATACAATGTTGATGAATAAAAAGCTAGAATAAAAGTTCAGAACAAGTGGTACCAACAAATAACTGAAATTACATTACGTTTTTATATAATTTTAAATAATTTGTTCTGGTACAGCTGAAAACTCATTCGTGTACAGACATTTACACTGTTAGAAAATCCCAGTTAGTCAGTGCAGATGAGTTCATACGACACATAAAGGCATAATTTTTTTTCTGCAACAAATACAAGTAAATGTGTCAGTATCAGTGTATAAGTGTTTATTATAAATTTTGTTGCATTTAGCATAATTTGATTTATGGTACCAATGTTTATTAATTTTATATACTTTAACATTCCTCTTTCATAATCATAGTCATGGTTTTTAGCCCTTTTAGCGCTGGATGTGGCGTCTCATCAGGATCCAAACTGTTTGCTATTCTGATAGTATTCTTTGAAAAAAAATCAAAGAAAATGCTAATTTTAGAAATTCAGCAGACAACATTTAAGCAGACGACAAATATCCCAGCATGCAAAGGGTTAAGAATGCAAAAGCATAATGTTGACATCAAAATCGTATATACTTGCCTTAATTTCTTTTTCTTCAATAATATTTTTTACTAATTTTACATATTTACAGACAATTCATTTTCTAATGAATTGGTTTTGCTTTTTGTGAAGTTATTTCTTAAGAGATAATTAATTTCCTGAGATTGGGATGTTTTTGTTGAGTTCTAAATACATGTACCAGTAATGATATTGTTGTGTTATAATTTAATGTTTAAAAAACACTCCATCGCATTTTTGCAATTGCATATATCCATAATTTTGGGTGTCAAAACTGAAACACTTCCAGATAAGATGTTCACTTTTCTCTGTAGCAGTATAATTAAAACAGCATGCACATTTGTGAATCTGGGCTTTAACAGCTGAAAAAAAGTATGCGTGTATATGGCCTGTCAATACTACCTATATTCATTTTAGTGACACTTTCCAGTGAAATCCCATTCTTATTATAGCTTTCAAAGTTTTACAATGAACTATCCCCAGTGTTATCTTTGAGGGCTTTTTGCTTTACACAGTGAACTGATCGCTATTCTATTATCGTGTATTAATGAGCTGAAAAAATTATAATAACCAACACCATGCAAATTCAAATGCATATTTAATTTTGTAAGTTTTTTTGAGCTTTTATCTTTCCTAAATATGTTTTTGTGATGTTCCAGATTATGTTTCTGGAGTGCAGTATTTGTGTAGATTGTGTAAATTGACCATGTCATTTCATGTGCTGTTAGTCAGGACACATTGACCATGTCATTTCATGTGCTGTTAGTCAGGACACTTATGTTAAACAATTAAAGACACAATTATGTTCACATTTTTCAATATGAGTACCGTCATGTGAAAAGAGGTCTTAAGCCATAGGTGTCCAGTGTAGCTCCTGACCAGGCTGGTCCTGCCCATTGGTTCAGTCTGGTCAGAAGCTACACTGTCGCTAATAAGACAATTAAACCTTTCTTGACTTAAAAGTGGACGAGGGAGCTTAATACTGCGAGAATGTCTCTACATTGATACAGCTGTACAGGTTATTTACTGTAAGGATCGTATAATGCTATATTTCTGCTACTCACATAGTGGTTGTTACATAAACTTCTCACTAAGGCGACTCGGGTTCAATCCCTGCCCCCATCGCATGTGAGTTTGTTTGGTGGTCACCATACTGGCAAGGTGGAGTTCGTCTTCTGGAATTCTGGGTTCACCTTTACAGCACAGCAATGCCACACCATTATTGAATATGCTTTAGTCAAAAACTAAATAGCTGGAAATTGCAGTTATAATAATGCCCCCTTTTAACAAAGCCGGGTATATTGATTTAAACCTTTCCATCATTTGGTCGGTCGGTCAGAAGACAAATTCATTTCTGCTCAATATCTAGAGAATGCTTTCAGATACATTCCAAGCAAATCGATGGTTTCTTGGGAAGATAAGAACAATTTAGCCCCATCAATTTGATTTGAATAGGGCAAAGGTCAATATGACAAAGACTTGTTAAATGAAATTAAATAGGTACAAAAGTAATTATAAGTTCTGTTGATATCCATAAAAACACCCCTAAAGACGACTTTCTCTTATGATAAAACACCATCTGAACATCAGACACTAATGCCATAATTATTGGATAGATCATGGAACTGGTAGCAGTAAAATGTGTTCTTGTAAATTAATTAGGTAGGAGTGTTGGGACACAATACGGGTCGGTTCCCAACAAAATGCTGCCTCAGAGCGATGAAAAAACCTTTTTAACCCATTTATGCCTAGTGGACTCTCCCATC
>VMBQ01002494.1:61832-136045 GCA_007657795.1 Dreissena rostriformis | reverse complement strand
AAGTCGCATTTATTACCATGTAATTTCTTTTTGCTCCAGAATTTTACCTGCATAGTTATGATAAAGACCGCAGTCGTGTACGATATACTGTGATGTAAGCGTAGCCCTGACCTCGACGGGTCAAGTGACACGTGCTGATAAATTACTCGCCGGCATCCCGTATATATGAACCGCGCTCTGGGAAAACGGGGCTTAATGCATGTGCGTAAAAAGTCGTCTTAGATCAGCCTGTGCAGTCCGCACAGGCTAATGAGGGGCAACACTTTCCGCCTAAACTGGATTTTCGCTTAGAAGAGAATTCCTTTAAACGAAACATAATATAAAAGCGGAAAGTATCGTCCCTGAACGCTTTACTGAGCCAAAACCCAACACCACAATTATCACCACTGCCTAACTGAATCTTTAATAAAAAATATTATTCTAATATGACACTTTTTATATATTTATGTATGTATGCTATATGTTCAGATAATTGTAATTTAGCTGTATAACGCCCTAACAAAACAACGATTTATTAATAGCGGATTAGTAAGTAATAAAGCATTAATAGTATACATAGTCAACAATATCTTATCTCTCAATGCCGTAATACTATTATCGGATACATAGCAACACATGTTCGAGTCAGTGCTCTGAGTGATGATTTGTTCAACCGAAATGGAAATCCTACACTTCCATAACGTGTCTTCTATTCACAGTCCAGTTGCACTTGTCGTTAAACAATCTTAAAAACCGAGCTAAGTTCATGCTTTAACAACTACTAACATGATTGTTCAAACCCTTTAATTGGCAGTTTTATGTTGTTGATATTTTTCTTCATCTATGTCATACGATAGAGTATTTGGTATACATTATATCAACAGGTGTTCGTGTCCTTTATTTATTTTTAAAATTACACTATATAGTTTAAAGTTACGTATTAAAGATTGGGTACATGATGCCCTCGGTAAATGTTTTTACCTTTATGTAACGCATCATCTGTCTTCTTTTGTCTTCCACCTCATACATATAAAAAGCTCAAGTCATGCACTTAAATTCGCCACAATAATCGTACAGATCAAAGATCTATCAATAAAATTGATAGATCTTTGGACAGATATATTATTGCGTGGTTTCATGTTGCCATAAATGAATTATTGGAAATAGCCATTCGATCTTCTTTTCTAAACTCATTATTGTTATTCGTATCAACAAAATGGTAACAAACTCCGGCGCTTATTCTACCATTTTCAAATTGGTGTATTTGACTTACTAAATCATATCATAATGTGTAAGCGCTTCTTAAATTTCAATGAAGAATCCCCTGTTAATGTAACAGTGTAACGCAATATGATTTATATAACCATGGGATGTGACATTTAGCATAACAAAACCAGAAACACCGGAACATCACGATATATTAGTATTGTCTGTTTATGTGAACACATGTCACGTATCTATTTATTCCGGGATGACTAACGTGGAAGATTTTATTATCATATTTAATTCTTTTCAACAAATGCATCAAGTGTTTATTCAACATATTAACGAAGTCTAAGATATAAAGGGGAGTCAGAGATAAAAAAATAAAATAACTATACCGAGAAAAAAAACCCGCTTCATCAGTTTGCAGCTGAACTATTCGTCTGTAAAACACATTAGATTCCCACCGAGTCATCAAGCAGCAGAACAAATTACGGCTACCTAAATGTTCTGACAATTAAATAATCTGAATTGAGCATCGTTTGACCTTGAGCGCACATCTTTTGAACTTCTCTCACGGGAGCGCTTCAAAGGAATTTTTTAGCAAAAATCCAGTTTAGACTGGATTCATCATCATCATCACCACAACCACCACCGCCACCTTGAACAGCATCATTATCATCGTCTTCCTTGTCGTCATCGTCATCGTCATAATCATCATCATCGTCATAATCATCATCATCATAGTCATCGTCATAATCGTCATCGGCATCAGCATCAGCATCATCATCATCATCATCATCATCATCATCATCATCATCATCATCATCATCATCATCATCATCATCATTATCATCAACATCACGTATCAATATATCGAGTTTCGTCCATTACATTAGTTAAATTCGTTGTCGAGCTATTTAAAGAAAACTGTTTGTGTGATTTTGGCGGCAGTCAACGCCTTCTGAGAGTGGATAATCAGACACGCGTATCGAGGAGAACAACATTCGGTAATTTGAATGTTGTGCTAATGTCGAACGTCGAACGGCGAGCCAACTTCACGCACTTATTAATACAATCTAAAAGCATTTAAGAGGAAGTCATAAAAGCCGAAGCAAAACGTGGCGCATATTTTACAGATCTTGTACTACTCTTTATCGGTTTTAGATACGAAACAACTCAAACAAATCATTAACCATGTATAGTACTTTCCAAAATGCGTATTGCGGTAATGGAGATACGAATATGCAGATTTTTTTCTCCGTTTTCGTCGTCACTGTTGTTGTTGTCTTGTTGGTGGTGGTGGTACTGATGATGGCAGTGGTAATGGTAAAGGATTACCATAATGCTGATGAGGGTGACGGTGGCCAGATGTTATTGATCAATATGGTACTGGTAGTGGTAGCGGTGATAATATGAGGATGATCATTATTTTTAGTACGATAATTGTGTAAGATGATAAAGATGGATGGACGCATTACTTTTGAAAAACGATACGTTCGTAGTTAGAGGTGCAGTAATTCATCAGTTTACAAGAACAGATTTATTATTTTCCCTGAGGCTGTTATATTTCCCTGTAATAACCGCAAGGAAGTGAGCTCTGTTTATTATTGTATGTATACATGGAACACATGACACATACGCGTGATTTGCACTCTTAATTATACGTGTCGTATATACAACAATATTGTTTTATGCAGTGTTTGTTTTCACCATTCTGGGGCCCGAGCCCTTTGAATCGGGAAAAAAATCGCGTCGTTTTGACTTAGCGATATATTGAGGATACAAATTTGAAAAGTTGTCAATATTATATTAACTTCGGTTCAACTTACAGAGCTGGATAGGGAAATGAACTAAATGTTTAACAATTCTTTTTGTAAACCTTCAAATTAGAATTTTAGGCAGTCACCTGCTGAAAATATATTTACTTTTTGAGATTGGGAATGGGCCGAATTTCGGCCCCTAATTTGACAAACAAAAAAAAAACACGAATAGCCATAGCTTATTTTTACGAAATGTCTTTGGATCGAACCAGTGCTAAACGTACAACTATTACGGCATAAGAACGTTACGTGGTGCTCTTTAATATTCCATGAGCTCGTTATCTCTTCTATTCGTACTTCAGATAACGCCCACAATTACTATGGCAGTATCAACGTTCCAATTACTCGACTTGAAGTTTATGTTCTCATAACAAACAAATATCGCTCTCAAACATAAACACGAAACACATAACAAATACCATTTACAACTGACCGAATTATAATTTACTTACATAAACGGCGAGTTAGATGTCAGCGCTACAATAAATCCAAACAATATTGTTTGATAGCACTAAAATATATCGCACTTATAATCCTTCCCAGCTTCAAACAGGCATGCGGTTTTCAACCGCGGTTAAACCGCGGTTAGCCGCAATCTAGCTGGAGCATTTCCTGTTTGTTTTCGTAATCAATATATTAGTTAACACACCTTTACTCTATCACACAAATAAATAAATAACGTATCCTATACGCAATGACGTATTAGTTATAACATGTGTACGGTTGTCACATGTATAATTTAATCCACACGGCGAATAACCACGTATTAATTGATTGTACACATCCACCGTTTCGCTATGTTGATAGTGGGTTTACCCAATGCACACATTTCAATACACAGTACCCACGTTGGAAGTGCGTCATAGCTCGCTAATCGACGTTCCGGTTTATTTTTAGACACGGTAAACCGGGCATTGGCCAAAGGGGCACAACTGCTACTTTGCTTTTGAATTCGAAATTCAGGCAAACAAGGATTACCCCTCTTTTTAACGGTACAATAAATATTCATCTTGTAAACGGAACATTAACTAACCAATAAAAATTAACCCATTTATGCCTACTGGACTCTCCCATCCTTCTAAATTGGATCAATTTATTTCCAACATTAGGGATGTCTAGTATATTTATTTCTATATTTAGAATATTTCTTACAGAAATTCCTTCAAGTTTGCAAATGCCTTTTTTCTAGACGCTAGGCATACATGGGTTAGTGGTTTTCAGCGGCATTATGGTACGTTAAACTATAAATGAAACAATGAAATACAAGGAATTTAGATATTATGCAAACATTCAAGTAGATATAAAAAGACCTTGCAATAAGGAACTCATTGTTATTTATTGAGAATTTGTTTGCAAAAGTTATTCGTATAACTCTTCTGTATAAGAAATAGTACAGACCACTATGTGCCACCTCGCATTATAGTGACCGACATGACGCAGGTTGTTTTGACCAAAGCTTTACACATTTACTCAAATCACAGTGAAACATATGACTACATATTTTCTATAAACTTAAATCACATATTCATACAGTAAAGAAGTGTGTAGTGCTTTAGAATTCGTACGCTCTGAATTATGTAAATGTCTGCTTGGTGACAGGAAACAACTTATTGCGATCATAGCCGCATAAATTTTCAAAAAACAAGATATTATAATGTTATATCAATACATTAGATAGTAAAGTTTGACGTTATAAAATATTATATTCTAAATATCGAGGGCTTGCGAAAGATATCCAAACAAAAATGTTGGTGTTCCGTTTTTTACGAGATCTGCTTAGCCCACTTGGTTTGTAATCAGATTTCGACGTCATACAGGTACACAAGGATTTTTACTGTCCAGAAATGTTGTGAACAAATATGGATTTAACGCGAATATCAGAATATTTTTTGGACTAAAATGTTGCCAGTGAAATAATCTAGATGTCACCAAAGACAAATAAAGGAATTTAGGAATTAACAAAAGTACTAAATCAAGCAGAAAAAGAAAAACAATATCTCCAATTGAGCCCTCCAAAATAAACACGGGATTCTCGCATGAAAAAGCCGGCAAACACGGATAAGATGTAAACATTGCTCATACTACATGTAGCACGAACAATTTAAACAATGAATCGCAACCATTAAACTTGACCACAACACCGACCGCTTTCGCATTCAATAATTGTGCAACAGACGCCTTTTGGACAATGAATTATAACGCTGGAACACCATATTTTAATCAGTTCGGAGTCTCTTCTCCACCGTTTAACCAATTTGGAGGCGTCAACCAATCGTATCAAAATAACATGAACCCTCCACCTTGAGCCGCGGGCTTGATAGAGGATATCAAAAACATAAAACAACAAGTAGCAAAAATGTATAAGATTGAAGACTCAGTAAACAAAATTACGCAGAAAGTGGAACAATTGGAATGACAAGTTAAATCCATGGAAACCAGTTGCAAATTCATCAATGAACAATTCGAAGAAACAAAACATAAACTTGAAAAATCAGAGGATCAAATTAAAATGTTTACCGAAAAATCAAACAAGATCGAAAAAAAGCATCGAAAGCTTCCATACAAAATAAACACAAATTGAAGATGCCAACGACAATTTAGAATTCCATAGTCTACGAGAGAACCTGCTATTCCATGGTATAAACGAATCACCTAATTAAGAAAATTGTGAAGAGCTATTCAAGACACTAATTGAAGATGTCTTACATATCGAAAAAAAAACATCGAACTCGATAGGATCCATCGAATAGGCAAGGAAACACCGGGGAAAACAAGACCAATAGTGGCGAAGTTCCATCATTATTCCGACCGGGAACTCGTACGCAAAGAATGATGTGACGATTTTAAACGGCTCACCATATAAAGTAAAGTTAAAACTTGTGTGTCGGTTACTTTTTTTTCGAAAATAACAACTTTTGTTTAACTAGTATTGATTTTCAGTTTGTATTTATTGCAATAGTTTTCAACGTCATTTAACATTAGATGGGCTGATGTTGGCGAAGTTGAAAATAGGACTTGATCATCGGCATAAGATAATAATAAGAATTTTATATCGTTGATCGTTATGATTCATTCAATACTAGATTTATTATTTTCAATAATGCCATTAACGAACATCATGAACAGGATGCTTGAGCATGGGTCGCCTTGTTTTTCACCAGAGTATGAATTGATGTATGCTGATGTTTGATTGTTTAACCTGACGGCTGATTTCACTGATGAATACATAGCTTTGAGTGCGGAAACCATTTAAGAGCTTATTCGTTCGGTGATTAATGTTTGCCATAATAGTGATCGATTTATACTGTCATAACATTTAGCATAATCAATAAAAATGCAATATATTTTTTTTAAAGAGTTTATAACTTTGTTAATAATATTGTTTAGTATAAAGATACAGTTGACTGCGCTCTTTCCCTTTTGGTAACCAAATTGACAGTCAGATATAATTTTATTTTCATCAAACCATTTCGTCAGTCTGTTTAATAGAACTTGGGAATATAATTATCTTTGATAAAATATTATTTAATGTTATTCCGCGATAATTTTTTGCATCGCTCGGATCACCGCCTTTAAATAATGGTGTTTTGTAACCCATTCCCCACCTTTCAGGATATTGTGCAGTATCAAAAATGTTATTGAACATAGTTGTTAGGTACGGTTTACTAGAATAACATGCTGTTTTAATTATTTCAGTTGAAATTTTATCAGGTCCACTTGATTTGCCATTATTTTGCTAGAAAACTGCTTGATAAATTTCCGACTCTGTAATTGGCGAATCGAGCTGTTCAGTCTTGGTTTGTGGTGTGTTTGAATTCTGGTAATTTATTTCAAAATCTGTATTATCGCATGCATCGTTTTCGCTTAAGTCATTAAAATGATTTAACATTTCGTTAATATTATATCGATGTTAAAAGAACATATCTTATGGTAAGAATCAGTAAAATATTTGTTAACTTCTTCCATTCAACAATTTTTATAAATATTACCTTATTTCATAATAATTATCATCCATGTCGTTACACATGTGTATTATGCATTTGGCTAAAAAACAATTGTATGCTTATGAGCTAATACATGTTCTTGTTGTTGTTGTTGTTGTTGTATAAGGCATAGATTTTCCAAGGCATTGGGCACGCTAATTTATGTATGGTGTTTGTTAACCTAAAAAGCAGTGACGCAGTCTGAAATTTTTACACGATGTAATTTTCGAGCAATTTAGTCAGACGAAGTAAACAATATGGCGGAAAGTGGGCGTAATCCCGAGAAAAAGTAGAAAAAACTAAGAACTGGACGGTTGAACAAACAACTGTCCTTTTCGACCGGTGAGTCGATGGGCATATTATCGGATATTCTCGCCACATTTCTGACACGTTGCGCGCGCTCAACGCGCTAGCCCCTCGTTTAAAGGCCGCTTATACAATACCCTTCTTTAATGAAAATTGAAACCTTATTTCTACTTAAACAAACACGGCGCTTCCTGATCAGTGACCAGGGTGTTAAGATGGATCCTCCACTAATTTCATGACGCGATGTTTGTTAAACCACGTGTCATCAGGCGTATTTAAGTCCACATCTCTAAAAATAAAATCAAGTTATTAACACATAATTACAAACAAAGTCGCAAGGACGTTTCTTTCTGGCAATTTCAGTTAAAAGCAAGAAACGTTTATTTGTGATAGATGGAAACTTGTCAAATCATAAACGTTTGATTCGAATTGATACGAACTTTTCTAAGCAAGATTTTGTAAACACATTCTATAAACTGCCATGAAGATAACGGATGCGTCCGTGATATTTCACTTTCTCGTTATCAACGCGAGTTGCGCCAAGCTGAAAGCCGCCTCACGCCAGCTGGACCTGCTGGAAGCGCGTCATATGCCGCTACTGCAAAGCAGAAGACCAGGGACGCCTCCTCTTCATTACCAGCCTTCGCCAGAAGTGAGCCGTCCTCGTCGGTGTTCGAAAGATTAACCTGAAGTACGCCCGGCGCTTGGTGTCACACGGCGCTTGGTGTCACACATTGGTAACCACCTCGAGGATCTCGTGCTCGTGTTCAGCCTCTCGGGCGTCACCGCCCGGCACGAGGATATCGTGGATAGTGACAGATACGTGACTATCTACCGGCGGAGTTACAACGACGAGTATGACGGCTTCAGCAGCGACTCGGATATATCTGATACTGATTCTGAAGCTGTTAGCGATGACGCCGAGCAGATGGAAGGGACAGACGCCGAGGAAGATGGATACTTCCGGTTCCGGTATTGTGCACGAGTATATCTAGATTTTTAGGTTTTTTATGGAGTGTGTCGTTGCTAGTGATGTGTTAATCATCATGATAAGTGGTTGATATCGATAGATTAAACTACAACGTGCTCTTATTATCTTCTGATAAGCGTACCAAATATTGACTGTATTAACGTAATGAAACTAACTGTACTAGCAGATGATCGTTTTTGAATCATACATTTTTTTTAAACCATTTTTGCCCGTGGT
Organism: Dreissena rostriformis; assembly: GCA_007657795.1. Classification (NCBI taxonomy): domain Eukaryota; kingdom Metazoa; phylum Mollusca; class Bivalvia; order Myida; family Dreissenidae; genus Dreissena; species Dreissena rostriformis. The sequence goes on along the minus strand of VMBQ01002494.1, from coordinate 127,544 downwards.
TGCTAACACAACATAAATATATACAGCATTAATGTATGTATTACTTATTGATCATACAATGTATTCGTTGGTATTGGTCATGTTACATTTGTGTTGGTTTTGTTGTTGATGTTGCACATTTATAGTTTTACACAACTCTAATATTGATGTTTAAATGACTGACACAACTTTATTCCCCGCATGAACGAAGGTAAAAAAGTGGTATATCTTTTTTGTATTGGATTGGATTATAGACATAGATGTTGTTTTGATAACCCGGACAGTCGCCCCTACGATGTTTTGATAACCCGGACAGTCGCTCCTACGATGTTTTGACAAACCGAACAGTCGCTCCTACATTATTTTGACACCACGGCAATCGGTTCCTACAATTAGATGCGAAACTGGTCTAGTTGTAACCATGCTTGGTTCACATATAATCTAATCAAGTAGACGGTACGTGACCTAGTCGTAAATTTATGTATGACATTTATGCAATCTTAATTTACGATTTTCTTCATGAACCACGGTTTCACTGCATTATTCTAAAGCTAATGACACAGATCTTTTAACTCACTCTGTGATAATGATAAACTAGTGTTTGTAGTATCAAATGAAAACATGGTAAAAGTTAGTGCCAAGACCTGCCATATGATCTTAAACACACGAACACAACTTTTGTATAAATAGCATTTTAAGCCTTTTCTTAACTTTTAGCAAGACTTACGTTTTATCAGATTTTAGTGATGCTCACATGTAAATCAGTAAATTCTCTGTTGATGAGTTCCATTAAAATAAATCCTATATAATATATATATATATATATATATATATATATATATACACGTTTTTTAATTTGTCAACTGGAGCTCATTACCTATCTGGGTGTTAAGTTGATTTTATTTTTATTTGACGCTTATGTTTTAGCTAAAAGTTTAATTTCTTTATGTGTAAAGTATTAATTGCCTATGTTTTAGATAGAGAATTGTCTCTTATAACTCGTAATTTACATTCAGCCGTGAATCGTTAATGAAACGGCTGAGCTCCCTGAAACGGTAATACAGATCAATAATACCACTTTTATGTGAGGTTCATTATAGTATAATCATTAGCTGTTAACAGACAGTTGCTTAATGAAACCGTAGTAGAAAAGTAATTTGTCTGTATATTTGTTTATTATTGTTAAAACATGATTAAAGTAAGAAAAAACAAAATCGAATTATGTGCCTGCTTTATTTATTAAAACACGCAAAAGATGTTCTTCAACACATGAGAAGTAACATGTTGCACCTAAAGTATATTTCTATGTACTCTCACTTTAATTATGTTTACATTTAAATTTAGAAAAAATATCGTATTAATACATGTTTTTATTATCTCAGTGTGTTGAAGTGTGCTACGTTGTGATAGTAATAATATTTAATTGATCAGATAATGTTATTTTACAAAATCTCTAAAGGCTAAGTATGTCGGTGTATCTAGAAAGGTTTTTTTAGTGAGCAGAAGAATAATTTTATAAAATTTAATTTAAATGCTTAATTAAACTTTGAATTGCATGAATATTTTATATAAAGAAGAATTTAATAATTACTCATTGAGAAACTGTTTACTAATTAAAACGAAAGGGGAGAAATCGCACGACGTGCAATTAAACGTTCTTAGCTGACAGTCTTCTCCCTTTACCTAAAAATAGTACACACGCAACTATTTCGCAAAATGTTCAAATCATTGCTAGTTCATAGATACCAGATACTAATGGGCAATATCCCAACCATTAAGTCGAAAGAAGGTCGTCTATCAAAAGATTATACTTAACTTCTTCTATCAACAGAGATATTTCAAATAACGAACACTTGATGAAATGGTTATTTTCTGAACAAGACATAAAGCAAACAATTAAACTCCACAAGCTATGTCAGGCGAATAAAACGTGTTCTTATCCACTATTTTTATAACCAGAAGCCTTAATTATACGAAATACTTTTAAAAATGTACCACATATTTATTCAAATTTATAGTTTTCTGTAGTTCAATTAAAATTAATTTAAAAATATAAACTCCTACACTACTCTACAATCGGCTACAAACTATTTTTAGAACATTACACCGCTCAATAGTAACGAGTCAATACAATATGAATATGATATCAGCGATTACTCATACGCAAAACCGGAAGAACAACCATTGATGTGATATTTGTTTAACAAGATAGTTGCTTATACTCTGTGAAATACGAATTGAAGTATGTAGATGTTTTGCTTTTTTAATACTTTTAACACGCTCTTCTCAATCGATTTATAAATATACTTTTATATATAATTATATTTAATATGAACTAATACTCAACACGTAAAGGGAATTATACCAGGCACTTTCGATTTCAATACAGTTTAAATTCATTTAGTTAATTTTACAGATTTATTTTGAAATGACTGTTGTGTTTATTTTAAATTTAAACACCCAACAAAAATTAACAGATTAAACTTAAACACATTTATACAGGATGTCTCAAAGTAAATCAAATACGGTAACTGTGTATATGGTTCTAAAGGGGGTAATTCCAGTTTATATATGGTCAGTGTAAAACTGAATCAAATGATCAGAATTTAGAAAAATGCTTTAAAGTTTTAACTAATAATTAGTAGTTAGTTTTTTTTTCGAATACGGTAGGTATTAAGGTTGAAATGAGAGAAACAAGTTAAATTTTGTCAACACAAAATAATAATTTAACATTGTTTAAAATCATATTGGATTTGAAAGTACCGCATGTATTAATCAGACCAAAACAAATGCATAATAAAATGGTTCCAAACGATATGATTGTACTTCTTATTACACGAAAATGTCTTCATATCCCTGATGAAATACCTGTAGTCTTTTTGTACAACAAACACGTGTTTTGTCTACTCTTTGACATGTTGTAACATGAAGTACTTAAACATACTGCTTTAAAGGATCTATTTATATTGATTAATACAGTAGCGCCTGGTTTTACCTGTAACATGAGTTGGTTACTTTTAAAGGCGCTGAACATTAAAGCGTGTTTCATTTAACACCCAATTGCGTTTTCGAGAGATAAACAGATAAAGCAGAATACAAGCTATGTATAATCAAGGTTGCTCTGACCTAGTTTCTCTATTATTCAGTTAAAGGTGATATGTGATATAGTGCGCTCAGAGTAAGTACCTTAATTTTAAACTAATATTTAAAAAGTGTATACGTTTTGTGTTTTATAAGGGGAACACGTATATTTGTGGCACTTATAAACACATGTTTTATATCTTACAAGACACACTCGCATATTTACCATAGACGCTTGCATTAGTTGTAAACTGATTTTTCGAGTGTTTTCATTCGCATATGAATTTGTACCATGTAAATAGAGAGTAAATATGTTCATTGCTTTTTGTTTCTTTTTCAAACAGTGACACATAAAATATCATAAACATTATACTAGTATATGTAATGTGTGAGGAAAAATATGTTCATATCACACATAACGTAAAATATATGTTATGACGTGGAGGAGCTTATTTTATCAATGTCCGTCTTCCGTTCTTCTGTCCTTCCGTCCAACCGCCCGTCCCACTTTTTAATGTGGCGCGTAACTCAGGTTCTGGTTGTGTAGGGATTCTAACGTATAACCCAGCGTGTGAACGTGTGCATTCCCATATTTCGGTTTGGATAATTTCCACATAACGGGAGTTATGGTCTCTTTTTAGCCAAACAAACACCACTTTTTACGAATGTCACGCGGTACTAAAAACATATGGCCGCTAGAGGGCTGACACTTTGTAAACATATTAGCATATAAACATGCGCATATCCCTAGTTTGGTTCGCAGGTTTTTATCTCAAATATAGTGATCGGCCCTTTTTTGTTAAAAAAATACAGTTTTTTCACTTGTGCTGGGCGTAATCCGAAAACGTTTGCTGCTAAGAGGCTAAAACTTTGCAAACATAATAACCAGTTTGTGAACTTGTGCACCTCCACATTTTGCTTCGGATCTGTTCACGCCCCTTTAGATAAGAAATATATATTTTGCTTGACTTGTGTTCCCCGTGACTAAACATTAATTGCTGGAACTTAACATTTACAAACTTGTTAACCACCATGCCCACTTGAGCACGTTCATATGTTGGTTCAGTTTTTACCTTTATAAGTGGAGTTTTCAGACAAAAGCTGATTGTGGTTGACAGCCGAGTCCAACGGACACAGTTTAAATTGAACACGCCAATGTAATATGGCCTTTACAGTTACGAACTCATTACAAATGTCAAGATATTATTTTGATTCTTCCCTTAATTTTTCGAATAATTAAAAATTATATTGTATGAAAATGTAACGATGTGTTATCGCCTATTCGATCTTGAATAGTGTTCGCTGGTAGGATCAAGCTTTATGATTTTTCTAGCATGACTAGAGCAGAGATTTCTATATAGGCATTACGGAACGTTCCCGTTGTTAACTTGATAATATAAACTCGGAAAATTAATCTCAAACAGTGTACACTATAGTGACGTTATATTCGGAATCATTTGCGTTTTAATCTTAAAATAAACGTACAGTGGTTTATTTTTATGAACCTGTAACCCTCTCAAATTACAAAAAAAAAATAATCCAAATTATCGTTAGAACTAACTTATGTATATTATCTTTATAATTAACTTATGTATATTTTGTCCCAGTTGATGGCGATTTTTGATAAACATTATACTATTTAACGCAAATGTATCAGTTTTAAAGCTTGTCTACTAACATAGTTTGTTGTGTTACCTGTTTGTGTTTGTAATAGTTTTTATGATATGTCTTATTTTCCGCTCCTTTAATTGTGTATATTTACGTACTTTTATTTGTTTGTCTGTATTTGTGTCATTGTAAAAAATGGAACACAGAAATTTTGTCTCGTCGTTATGTGCATTTGATTAGATCGAACACTACACGCAATATAAATTAATTTCACATGTCAACATATTGCTTCAAAAATGTACTTATGATGAATTTACCAGGTTTATGTATTTAAATGTGATCGGTAAAATACGTGAATATGCATTTGTAATAAATTTGATGTGTTAACATTTTTAATCCATACACAGTTTACATTTTCAATCCATACACGATAAAATTTCGAGACAATTCATAAATATGTGTAAAGTCTACAGAAACGTTTCGAATGAAAAAATCCATCCGAAATCTGTTAATTATAAGGTGAAGTATGGTTGTTTAACTAACTGGCAGGTCTTTCATATGGTTTGCATACTTATGTTTATTTTCAAGATTGAAGCCAAAACCTTAATCATATGTGGATGTAACACAGACCGATGGGGACAACAACATCCAATCAGAGAGAACAGGCGGACCAGGCGGATAGGGTATTTGTGAGTATTTATGTCATATCAAGTAATACCTTATAAATAAAATAATAATACCACTACAACTTATAATAATAATAACAATAATAATCTTTTATTAATTTACGTTAAGTATTATTTATAAGTTTATAATTTATTTATATAAGAACGTATACTGGCGTAGTCATACTCAAACACTTGTACGTATATAATATTCATTTATATAGATCTAATAATTTCCTGAAAAATTGGTTGAAGTAAATAATACCACAACTGACCAAGCCAGTTTATATTTCTAAAACAATGCACACAGTTTAACACATATATATGTTTCAGTCTGTCCAGAACGTTATTTACACCAAACCAAAAAATGACACGAAGAAAATGGACGATGACTTGGAGGAAGCAAAGCCTCTGAATCCACCGGCTACCCAACCCGTAAATTAAATCATGTTCTACCGTCACAACTACTATTATTTCTACTACTACAACTATAACTACAAACCCCATCACTAGCACCACCACCAGCACCAGCACCACCACCATCACCACCACCACTATCACCACCATACTCATCCCTTCCACCACCACCACTATCAACACCATCCCCCACCCCCATCAACACCATCGCCACCATTACAATCAACACCACCCCACTCCACCACCACCACCACCACCATCACCATCATTCCTTTAACTACTATTATTTGACCCGTAATATTGCTGATATTGTATGAATAATTGTTAAGTTTCTAATAAAATGAGTACCTGCTTAAAGTTTAATATATTATTTTTTAACGTTAATATTACAAATGGTTGATGTATGTACCTAAAATTATAGACAGACACTAAACATTCATTTACAAAATAATTGATGGTGATTTTTCTTTTGAAGTGGAATTGCTTATACTATATTGGCACTTAATATTTAAAACATAATTCCATTGCAAAACATTTATTATTTGTAACTTTATTACAAAATGGAAACAAATGTTTTAACCCTTAGTGTTATTATCGATAGATGCATTGCTTTATGTCATGCCAATTTAATTTTCAGATAATTTATTTGTAAACCATGTGAATGCACGACAAAATGTATTTCAATTTGAAATTTTGTATAATATGGACAGCATAACATTTAATTTACCTTAAACAATTGATATGCTTGAATAGGTTATCCGATTACGGTCGGTTAAACAATGGCACAAGTAAATATGTTAAACATTGAGCTCCATCGAAGAATAAAAATAATGGCATTTTTGTAAATAATTTCGTTTATGCTTATAAAAACGCTGTAAGTTTTGTGTAACATGTGTCGATATAATTTTGTATTATATATGTTTGTGTATGATTTTATGCTTGCTTTATACATCATAATGTGTAATTGTTTAGGTTGAGAGTGGAAAGACTGAAATTGAGGAACCCAGAAAGAGGCTGAACAATGAGGAGAAACAGATGCGCTTGCGAATCTTTTTCTTTGCCATCCTTAACTGCGCTCTATTGGTGTTGATTTGTGTGACCGGGGTCTACCTGGCAAACGAACGAGCGCCGCCAGCACCAAACTATAAACTGTGCGTGAAATGCGAGGTAAGCGAACGCTTCAGTATACGAATGTTTCATACTTTATCCTTTTAAATAGACTATTTTTTTTTAAGTAAGTCTATACTGATGAATATTTATGCGCACTGTAAGTTACATATTGAGGGTTGTTAATCGGAATAAACGTATTAATATTGAGTGTTGTATTTATGGAGATTAGAATTGTATTGGTCTTTATTTCTCGATACCGCTTGACATGTTCACAGAACATTTTATATCACTGTAAGCTGTATTTATCTGAAAACTTATATAAGTGCAAAATGATTGACATTTGGATATTATTCTTTATATTTCTGTTTTAGAAATGCCTTAACAAAACTTGTTTGTACGGCATTAACAATACCATATTAAACCCGTGCCCATGAATGCCAAGTTAAGATAACAACATTAAATAATTGTTTACAAGAAACGATATTTTAATACGGTTATGTTCCTGTTAAAAATCTGATTTATATATCGTTTCGGCCTATCAACATTAGTTTCTACAAACTTAAATGGTATATGAACCGTTATTTCAACATTAATAGGCCTAATGACAATACATCGAGTTGCAAAAACATTGACAACCATATGTCTTTTTGTGTGGCCTATCCACTTACCCAAAAGTTATTCAAACAAATCTGCCAAATAAATGTCATGCCAATTAGTTTAATTTAAATTGTTTGTCCTAGACACAAACCGAATACTCATGTATGATACGTTTAACTGAGACTTAAATTCACTAAATACTGGCATTCACTGCCTATAATATACATTCTGTCTCTAAGTTTGCTATATCTAGAAATGTCGTCATAGTGGTATATAACTGCAGGACATACGTGGACACCCCAACGACCCCCTGGAACACATTGTTGAAACCGACGGCACTTGTTGCCTTGACAATAACGAAAATCTGAAGTACCTCGTGGAGCCGGTAAGCAGCATGCATTACCAGAACCGAATGTTAACATTTTGATACTGATATATTTCAAACGTTTGCCTATTGTTATAAAATATATGTCACATAATTATGCCGTATTCCATGTTTAAGATTTAAAAAGATTTAATTTAAGTTCATATTGCCCGAGCTTCGGTTTTCAAGTAGGGCTCGGACACAATTCACACAACATCAGTAATAGCTGTTAAATTATATACTTTTTCTCAAGCTACCTGCCTAGCGTAATCGTTTACAAACAATACTATTAATGTTGTTACATGATTAGTATGGAGCTCCAAACAAGCAGGAAAGTATCAAGTTTATTATCATCTGTGTAGCTCAAATTATAATATGAACATACAAAAACACACATAAAACAATTGAATGTCAAACTTTAACACGAACATTTTATTGCAGACACACTATTTCGAATTGTAGGAATTTCGGGTTGTACTTTGTATGTCTCCCAGTCTATACTGGGGGACATATTGTTTTTGCCCTGACTGTTTGTTGGTTTGTTGGTTTGTTTGCGTCAAACTTTAACATTGGCCATAACTTTTGCAATATTGAAGATAACAACTTGATATTTGGCATGCATGTGAATCTCATGGAGTTGCACATTTGAGTGGTGAAATATTACTTGTGGGTGGTGAAAATCGTCTCCAAAAATAGTGCGGTGTTCTATCGTTTTTGTTATTGATTTATAATGAGAACATATGGACATAAGCAGTTTGGAAAAATTGTATTATTTATATCTTTTTAAAATGTGAAATAATTGGTTGAAAAAGTAAGATGAAATTCGTCTTCAATGTATAATTTTCCTTGCCTATTTTGTGTTATTGTAACATATTTTTATCAATACATTACAATTTAACACATATGAAAATCGTACAGTCTCCCTTTAAAGCGGGACTGTACGATTTTTACATGTGTAAAATTTTAATATATTAATACAATGATGTTACGATGAAACAAAATAGGCAATAAAAATTATACATTGAAGACGAATTTCATAAAATGCAGCAAAAACAAGCTAGCGCTGGTTAAAGCCGACCCCGAAACTTTTACTCGTATTTGTAAGGAAACAGAATTGTGTCTTTGTGTGGTATGAACGAATCTGCACTAAAACTTAATTTAGATTCACATTGTACATGCATTATATATATGATGGCTAATTCGGCTGGAAGCCATTTTCGATTTCATATTTAAATATCTGGCTTATTTCGCATTTTTCGACACATGTTCTTCTTAACTTTTATTTTAATTTACATTGAAATATATGTATATTAATTTTTAACACATTTTATATAAATTCATTTTTATTTGACAAAATCGTACAGTCCCGCCTCAAGATTTCTCCGGGTTAATGTCGTCAATATCCATCTGAAGACATTATCGTATACATTCCAGTACCAACCTTGTGTTTTGTAAATTTAGACGGTCAAGCTAGACAGATACATACTTTTGGAACAATCGAATAATGTAATATTCCCTAAATAATGCCACTCAATTATAATTATTATTTTCAGTATGCTTCAAGATGGATGAAAATGAAAATACATGAAGGTATGCATGTGAAAGTCACTAGCATTTAATATAAACAGAAGTATATATTTTCAATGCAACCAAGCTCTTCCATTTTATTAAAATATTTATGGAGAAGTTGCCCTGTTTTTTAAAATGGTGAATTGACTTTATTGTTTGTGTGTTTTTTTTTAATACTGACACCTTTCCAATGTACCGAGTGTTTCCACTTTATTTTCACTTACAAAATATTTGTTGTAGTAAACAGTGCTGATATTCGGTTTATAATAATAGAGCATTGCCATGAACATAACCATAATAAATGTATTGCATGATACAATAACGGGCTATTACATGTTGAATCGCAGAAAACACCACGTTCAAAGTGTGCAACAACGTATCAAGGAATCCGCCAGAGAAACCTTCTATCAAAGTCATGGGTGTATCGTATGTACAGAAGCGTAAGTAGACTCCCTCAAACATGTCTTCGTGATTCTCAAAAACAAATATAACATATTGCACAAACAAATAAGATAGGCTAGCATACATATGTGAGAGAATACTCAAACTATTTACTAGTATTTAGTATTTAAGAATTGACTACTTATGTACACTTTATGCGGTCATGATTTGGAAGTGTTCTAGTGTGGAAATGCAAATCTCTGATTATACGTCGAGCCAACGTTAAAGCAAACGTTTGCATGTGACAATCATTTTGCATTTGTTGGAAGTGTATCAGCAGTTTAATAGGATACATTAAAGTGTAACAAATCACATGCCACATTATATAATTGACTTTTAACCCGTGCCGTCGCATTGCAAAAGCTAATATTTGGATTTTCAAAATCAAAACGATCTGTTTTATTTACTCGGACTCCGCAATTTCAAAATGGAATTGTCAAATGTCCAGCAATATAATATGCTTTATTATAGCTATATGATTGCTCACTATCTTCTATTTACGTGAGTAGACGAGCATCACAGACTGCACTGGGACCACAATCATGATATGGCCATCAAGCCTTCTGAGACTCTGATCAAGTACCGTCCGAATGATCATCACCAGATCGAAATTATGAAGACCGGACTGTACCATGTTTACACTCAGGTGAGTTGTATCGTAAAGGTCGCCATGGCGTAGTGGATATGGTGTCCGCCTAGCCAAGGAAGGTCACGGGTTCGATCTTTAAATCTTACCGATATACACCAAGTACTGGTTCAAGTCCCAGGAAACGGAATCGAGAGCGTTTCAAATAAGCCTTAGGCTTGCTATGCGATTGAGCTTAAATAAATAGATTTGAACTAATCAGGTGAGTATAAAATACAGAAAACTGTGGGATACAATCTAGGTCAAATGGTCATTATCGTCTGTTTAGTGTTTACGCATGTTATACAAATGTCCCTGGTTTGGCTGTATATTAAAGTAGCTTGTAATGGCATCATATGATGCATGTTATTTTTACATTGACATATGCCACTTAAATTTGTAAAGCCCACGTCGACGAATGTTTTCAAATAAATTAACTTTGCAAAAGTCGTTTCTAATCGACACTTTAACGACAAACACTTAAAAAAACACGTTATATATTTTCTGAACATACGCGAGCTGGTGAAGTAAGTAGTAATGTGTACATAGTGTATTTTCTTTGAAAACACTTAAAATGTTTTTGAACTCAAACAATTTAATCATTTTTTACAAACAAAAAGTTGTCAGTGAAAAAAATGGCATAAATGTCTTTTGGAAATTAGTACCTTCTTATAATTTATCGCACCATTGTATGTGGGCATTTGCTTATACTGGTTTTGGTTACATCTGCCAAGAATATGCTAATATTTCTTGACGGATTGAAAACAATGTCGCAATGACGTGGACCCTATACGTATATATGCATGTTTATGTGCAGAATTTGTTTACATATTTATGATACACAATTTATTTCAAATACACCAAGACACGTGTTTCGGATATATGCAATCAATTGAACATGGTTCATAAATCAGTCACGTTTTTATATATTGACTTGGTACTTTGTTACATTTATGACAAACATTTAAGATGAAACATTTTCGAGTTAACACACATACGTTTACAATACAACACAGAGGGTTATACATGAAACATAAGATCACAAACATTGATGCGTTTCATGGTATACTTCCAAACGGAGTATGACATGAAATTAAACATCTTCTATTTCTAACTAACTACCACGGTGGATATATTATATACATACTGAAATCGAATAAACTATTAAAGAATATCGCAAACGATAAGCATTCAATCGCGAAACTCTTGCACGAACACACTCGATTATTAATATATTGCACACATCAAGGGTAGTTATAAACACAGTCAACAAATATCAACAAATAATACAAATAATATTTAATAAACCAAAAGAAATCTTGAGCACGTACTGCGAAATAAAATGTGTCCAACACAAACAGAGGTCAAATTCAAAAATTATTGTAGCCCACGGCAGCTTACTAACGATACAAATATTTTCACAACAACGACAGGTCCACTTTAAGATGGCTCGCGGGACGACATACAGCCCAGCGCAGTTGGGCCATTGGGTTTACGTGAAAAGAGCTGGAACCATCGAACACAGCGAGGATGTCTTAATGCACAACATGGAGACCGAATGCGAAGGTTTGTAAAGGGCATATTTAGAACTCAAATCAGCCTACATATGTGCAGTTAAGTAAACATAAAACGAAATCACGCAAATAGTAAAGTAAATAGTTATAAAAAAAAATATGTTTACATACAACACATATCTGTGATATCGAGAATGTTATATCCGCCGATTTATCCAAAAAGCAACATATATAAATTATGGTTTAAATATTGGCTTAGCTTTGCATGTAAATCGCTATCAATATCAAGACAGCTCTTAACGGGTATAAAAGCCTTCAGTCGTACCACATTTTCATGACGGATATAGTAGTCTTCAGTCGTACCACATTTTCATGACGGATATAGTAGCCTTCAGTCGTACCACATTTTCATGACGGATATAGTTGCCTTCAGTCGTACCACATTTTCATGACGGATATAGTAGCCTTCAGTCGTACCACATTTTCATGACGGGTATAATAGCCTTCAGTCGTACCAAATTTTCATGACGGGTATAGTAGCCTTCAGTCGTACCACATTTTCATGACGGGTATAGTAGCCTTCAGTCGAACTACATTTTCATGACGGCTTTTACAAGTTTTATCGTATTTAAACATAGCCGTAAATTATTTAACGAATGTGTTTTAAAGTAGCATACACATGGGCTTAGCTAACTGCACAGTTGGAAATTGCTATTAACGATCTTTTTGCGGACTGCACAGGCTAATCTTGGACGACAATTTACGCACAGAGTGAAGCTAATTGATTTTTACGTAATTATGTACAGGATCCGGTCCCGAGATCGTCACATCCAGTTACCTCGGCAGCGATTTCCAGCTATCAGCAGGTGACAGGTTGTATGTGAAGGTCAACAAGAAGGACACAGTCATTCCGGAACCGCACCTCAACTACTTCGGTGTACACATGCTATAGAGTGCTAAAATTATTATTGATTAAGTCGACGAACAATTACCAAAAGGCACCTTAGTGCCATGTTGATATGTTTTTTTCCTTAATTTGAACTATTTATGAAGAAATGTTGATGTTTAATTGATTGTGTTGTTCTTGTTTTTGTATTTTTCTTAAACTTCAAACTTTGGAAATTGCTTATAAAGATCTCCAATACTAGAAATAATAAAATCCATACAAATATATACAAGAAAGACACCGTCATCACTGAACCGCACCTCAACTACTTCGGTGTACACATGCTGTAGAGTTCATTCATGATTCTTGATTAAGTCGACGGACAATTATATATACAAATACAATAACACTAATATAGCGCAAACATTATTTGATAATATTCAATTTCGCTGTACACAGTAATATAACTAAAATAGTTGTCATAAAAAACGCAAAAATAATGCGTTTTAAGTTTAGTTTTAAACTAAAATTCGCCCTGTGTGCATTTTAAGTCGTTTGGAAGAGCATTCCACCACTTGGGTCCAAACTAGTACGTTAAGGTTATGTTGTTTTGTTTTGTCCTCTTAATTTGAACTATCCATATAGCTGTGTTTATTTTTGATCGGTGATTAGTATTTGTTGTTGTATATTTTTTTAAACTTCAAATTGTGAAAATTGCTACAAACGAACTCAAATAATAATAATATAAAAAAATAAGTAAACTATGTACATATTTACTTTGATGCTTAATTTATTACTTTGCAGTTTTTTTAATAATTTTTTTTCCTGTTTTAATGATTTTATTAATTTCGTATTATATGAATATCTTATCAATTTACAAAGACATATGCATGTATATACTTATGTTGCCATATGACTTAACACAAAGAGTGAACTTTTATAACATATTTGTAATTGTGAATCCAATATGCAAATTTCAAAGACATACTTAATCCAGTAAACACTATTTGCAAGTTTCTTATATAATGATGGTTGCTTGGTAAAACGCAGTTCTATAATGGACATTATGAAAAAAAATTGATTTTACACAAAGAGTGCATTTTTACAACATGATCAATTGTTATTTTGAATCAAATATGCAAATTACAAAAANAGATTTGAGGTCACTGGGGTCAAGGTCACCGAGGCTAATACTATATTTTTTCCTTCATACACTTTTTATACAGTTTCTCATAGCGCCTTCAATATTTTACCGATCTCTTACATATTTGGCATTTAGGTACCTTTCATGGACCTCTACCTTTTGATGAGGTTTGAGGTCACTGGGGTCAAGGTCACCGAGGCTAATAATAGATTTGTTCCGTAACACACTTTTGTTACAGTTTCTTAAAGCGCCTTCAATAGTTTACCGATCTCTTACATATTTGGCATGTAGGTACCTTGCATGGACCTCAACCTTTTAATGACGTTTGAGGTCACTGGGGTCAAGGTCAAGGTCACAGAGGCTTTTAATATATTTTTTCTGTCACACTTTTGTTACAGTTTCGCATAGCGCCTTCAATATTGTACCGATCTCTTACATATTTGGCATGTAGGTACCTTGCATGGACATCTACCTTTTGATGACGTTTGAGGTCACTGGGGTCAAGGTCACCGAGGCTAATAAAACATTTTTTCCGTCACGATTTTGTTACAGTCTCTATTAGCGCCTTCAATATTTTACCAATCTCTTACATATTTGGCATGTAGGTACCTTTCATGGACCTCTACCTTCTGATGAGGTTTGAGGTTACTTGGATCAAGGTCAAGGTCACCGAGGCTAATAATATTTTTCTCAATGTCACACTTTTTTCCACACAATTAACCCTTATATCGACAAAGCATCATTGGGGAGCATACATCTGTTTCACTGATATTCTTGTTTTATTAATGAAAGTTTGAATTACATACTAGTCGTATAACTGTTTAAAAACTCCTTAATTTGATTCACTTGTTGTGTTTGCATAACAATTTAAAGTAAATCTTAGGATAGCTTTAAATCCCTGAAAATTTGGGATAACTTTGCAGGAATTTGTTTTTAGATACCTTCAATTAAATACTAGCGTAAATTAACTGTGAACAGTTCTTAAATGTTTCATCTGTTATCATAAATGATTTGTTTATTCATTTTCTCTTTCGTAATCATATTTATCATTTATAACTATATTTTAATGAATAGATGCGCATAATATTAACGTAGAAGGACACTTGGATGTAATAAAATATTCGCGATATTCGACAAAATAAGCAAAATGTAGTAGTATTCTTTTTTAATGTTTTGTGACATTTTATAAATTCAAAATTACAAGACAATATAATTACAGTGTTATTTGACTAAACATTATCAAACATATAACTTGAAATTTCAAATAAAATTCTTGTTAATTTATACGCAGACTTAACTGTAACTGTATTTTTGTATCGGGCTTGTTTCCCGATAAATGGGCAGAAGTGGTTATAATTCCTCTGCATAATGTTAATGATGAAAATAACTATAGAGGGACTACCTTACCGATTTTAAATCATTTTGCTCATGTTTAATTTGTATTATTGTATAATGACCTGTCTTGGCTATATTTCTTTTGTATATATGTTCTTGCCCACAGGCAGAATTCCGGATTGCCAATAAACTTTGAAACTTTGAAACCGATTTTAAATAAACGCATTAAAACCTTTTGCAATACAAACGCTATTATTTCGGATTCACAGTTCGAATTTAGGAAAGGTTATTCTTCAGTTGATGCTATTTATATATTGTAACGATTGTAGACAATTAAATTAATGAAAATAAACGTTAAATAATGTGTATGTTATATACGTCGATATGTTAAAATGGTTTGAAAGTATATACCGCAATGCATTATTGTTGAAAATGTTTCAATCCGGTATACAAGATCAATTGCTTAGAATAGTAAAGGATAGGATTTATGCGACTATTAAGTTACGTGTTTAATCATTGCTTTATTTATAATTATATGCTTTAAAGACGATGCATAAGTCTGAATAAACTGTCTGTTCTGTTCTGGTCTGTTAAATCATGTTCATCTTAATATTCAGATTTTAGTTATGCGGTTTGACTGAGACAAGGAGAGGTAATGTCGCCGATGTGTTCTCCTTATTTGTTAAAAACCTTAAACTTTACCTACAAGATACCATTAACTCTGGTTTGATTATGTATGGTATTGTGTTGATTTTACTTTTATTTGCTTATGACATGGCTCTTTTAGGCAAGTCACATGCTAAAGTTCAATCACATTAAGATAACTTATATTTATATTGAAATGATTTGGGGCTATCTGTTAACACTGCAACAACGAAACAAAATGGTATTTCGGAAGAAAGGTAGATTAACAGAAAACGAAAAATGGACATATAATGGGAATGATATCGAAGTTGTTGATAAACTAAATTATTTAGGAACATTGTTGAATTATAATGGAAGTGTTAAAACAGGAACATTTGGTTGGTAAAGCCTAAAGGCCATGAAAACATTATTGTTAACATGCAATGACTTTGACATAAAACCAAAACTAGTCTGTCAGTTGTTTGACTCTTACGTGTGTTCTATATACAATTATGCTTCGGAAATCGGGGCTTCACCATGTCAGATTGAATTGAATGTACACATTAAAAAAATAATCAAACTATTGCTATAGATTAAAATAAATACATGTAATGTCGCTGTGTATGGAGAATTAGGTAGGTATTGATTGTTCGTCAACAGATTTTTTAAAATTCTAAAATATTGAATTAGGAAATACGATCCTAAATAATACTTTGTAAAACATTTAATTACCGCCTCGATAGAACATACGTGTTCTTGCAATCGATTGTTTTTAACAATATTTATATTCTTAAATGATAAGTGTATGTTATATAATGTAATGTTGTTATACCAATTCGAGTGACAGAAAATAATGTGTATATGTAAGTATGAAGACGATGTACTTTCGTATAAGTCTAAATAGTCTGTCCGTCCGTCCGTCCGTCCGTCCGTCCGTCCGTCTGTCTGTCTGTCTCTCTGTCTGTCTGTCTGTAAAAGTGAGAATGGCAGTCAGTAATTTGTCTCGTACTTTTTTGTATACCCTAACGAAAAGTTATGTTCACGCCTTTCAATATGCTAAGGTAACGAAGATAATTGATCATAATTGTTTACTAATTGATGCTTATGACGCCTTTCGTATGATCGTACTTCGTTATCATAACAAATTTACTGATTGTTACCATAGGTTAGGAAAAATAAAATGGTCAAGAACAACAATTAAATCTAGTCGATTCAGTAATTTAGCAATTTATTGTTTTTATGTCCCCCAGTCTATACTGGGGGCATATTGTTTTTGCCGTGTCTGTTTGTTGGTTTGTTTGTTTGTTGGGTTGTTGGTTTGCACAAATTTTAACATTTGCGATAACTTTAGCAATATTGAACATAGCAACTAGATATTTGGCATGTATGTGTATCTCATGGAGCTGCACATTTTCAATGGTGAAAGGTCAAGGTCAATGTCATCCTTTAAGGTCAAATATATGGGTCAAAATCGCTTAAAAAGGGACATTGTGTTTCACAAACACATCTTGTTTTTAATTGGGATACAACACAATTTTCATTATCATAATTGGTTGTTGCTATTATTTTATTGTTACAAAACAATACAAACAAAAACAGGGAACACCTTTTATGTCAAGATATTTTTTCTAAAAAAGACGAAAATGAATATAAATATGGATGCAGAAGATATATTCCCAATTCATGAATAGACCTGTACCGCAAAATACTCGTTTACTGATAAAAGGCCCGGGATCTAATGTTTATGACATATTTTATGCATAAATTGAACGCGATATAATTATTGTGTTTAAATTTGAATCTCTGATCAAACAAATCCAATATTTTTGTAACATATACAGTTCGATAGACAATAATACCAATGTTCAATTGACAAAATCTGCACGAACAAATAGCTTTTGCCTGTAATGTAGGTACCATCTATTAGAATATTACTTTTGTTAGTAATTTGGAATTCCAAGTATGCAGTCATACCGGAAGTATTATATCATTCAAACTTAATTCGTTATTGGTAACAAGGTCTCCGCGATACCCACGTAGGTAACATATTTTGTTTTCTATTAACGATATTTTGTTTTCACTTATTTTTTTTTTACTACTCTTATCATATGATGTATGAAATGTATAAGAAACTTTAAGAAAAATATAGCGATTTGTTTTAAATTAAACACACACTTTAGATTCCCTAATATGTAGGCTGTTTTAAATTAAACACGCACTTTCGATTTCCTAGTATGAAGCCTGTTTTAAATTAAACACGCACTTTCGATTTCCTAGTATAAAGGCTATATACAGTACAAACGTAAAATAATCCAAAATGTACAATCGTTCAATTATATAAAAATGTGATTGTTAACAGCAAGACGTATATTTGTGATTATTTCGGATGAAGCTCTCTACATCATTTATTTGCTGATAATAATGACAAATTAAAAACACGATAATGTAAGTGGACTAGTTAGGGGAAGTACCGCTTGTGTTTTTAGTCATTAAAGCTAGTAATTGATTTATATTTTTGAAAAGTGTATTCACTATATATACTTTACTGTTTTCTTACATGTTTGTTTCTAAAATGGAACCAAAATAACAACATGATTATTTGGAATTCGTTGAATGACGAGATTGCGTATACATCTCTTTAAGCTTATTGAACAATAGATGTAATTGCTGGTTTGGCAAATCGAAAGTACAATGTGATTAGATTGCTATTAAATCGAAAAAATACTGTTCTATCAGTGGCAACTTAATAAGCACTTACAGGTTGTACAACTATTTTTAAATATGCGTGCTTATCGATATAGTATTTTGTAGTTAGAAAACAAGGTGTTTCGTTTACTAACACCACACGATTTAGTAGCTCGACAAAGACAAAGAAAATTAAACGCACTAAAACATTGTCATTGATTATACGTGTATTTTAAAGCTTTAAAGTGATATTATATTATTCTTTTAATGCTGCTTATCTGAACAAACGATTGTTAAATGCGCATTTAGCCTGTTTACTTGATATACTTCAAATAATGGCTTTGAACACACAGTACAGCTACAGAGCGTATGCGATCATAGATAACGCTAAATGTCTTTATACCGGTACGTGTATTCAAGGTTGTATTTGATCTAGTTTAACTGTTGATCAATGTGTTGCATAGATAAAACAGCACATCTGCGCGTGAGTAACCATGCTTTATACTATTATATAACAATATGAGTTTGGTTTGACGTTTTAAAAACATAAATGTTCATTTCATAAATTGTTTATTACATTTACTGTATACAGGTAAACAGAACGCACGTGATCAATAGCAACTGAACATTATGATTCGAGTTTGTACGTTTTGCAGTATGAAATAGCGAACGCTGTTTCAGTTTGCTAATTTAGAAATGTTTATGCCTATTGACTTTATTTGAAAAGAAACGTTTTGTGCATGCGCGACCCATAATGAATATCAAAACAGACAGAACAGAACAGAACAGAATGGTTTATTCCCACTTAAGCATGATAAGCTCATCGTCATTTAAATACATATACAATTACAGCATGAAGTAAATGCAAAATATTCAAAATATACATCATTTAAAAAAAGATCAATTTACACAGGGAAGTATACTTCCCTGATTTACAATATAAGGAATAAATGGTTTCGTGTTTTCGTGAGAATGTTATCTCACTTATTATATTCTTCTGGACCAAATTTCATTAATGAAAAATTATAATTATTTCAATTATTAAATATAAGATATTTTTCTTGTTTATACATAAACAACTTTTAGTTTGTTTGTTTGTNGCCTTTTTTTTTTTTTTTTAAGAAAAAACATCAGTTATAACAAACGGTATATATATATATCTTGAACGAAATTGAACACCGTTCGAACACGGGGATGGGTTAAACGAATTTCATATTTCGAAGAACAATTATCAAGGAAAAGGTGCATACACATAATTTAAATAACACTTTTTTGTTTTAAATAATGCGTGTATACAATGGTTTACATTATATGGTAAATAGATATTCATATGCCGGTTATTTTCGTCCCGGACGGAGATAAGTGAACTGACGTTTATTGTTTACCAGTGTATGATATATTGTTTGTGAAATTAGGTTTGATATGCAGTGTTGACAGCGTTGTAATATGTTCATATTATGTTTATACCATTAGGCGGGCTTTGAACGTCCTCATAAAGGTAATATAACGGGTTGAGCCTACTTGATTAAAACAGTCACATACTTGAACGGGATGAGCTGCTAAACGGAAGTATGGGAAATCAACCATCCACTAAACCGGATCAAGCAGATAAGGTAAAATATATATTATATCATATTTCTTCATTAACGTCTGCATCATAATTGTCCTTCTCGTTTTCTATAGTCTAGGCAAAACAATCCAAGCAATTTGACTATTTTCGCCCAAATCATCTTTATCAACAGCAACGGAATAAAGCAACAATAATATCAAATAAGTAATAACTAATGAAATATAATGCATCAGTAGCGTAAATGCATGTGTTAAATTTGTGTGTTTACCCCTGCTTATAAGTAGGTAGGGTAGGGTTTCTGAATAGACTACAGGACGCTATACGCACTTATAAATAATCACTTCTCTGTAAACATCTTGTTCTTAGTAGACAATGACCTAATTGAACTCGTTAATGTCTTCTATCGGATTGGACAATGTTTCTTGTTCCAAAAAAATGTGCGCAATTTAATATTCACATCTTAAGAAAGTTTAATTATCAATTGTATATATGCATCGAATGACGAGACTGTAAATCTGCAATTTAAGGCTGCGGGAACACATGGTTTAATTTCGGAACAGAAGATTGCGTTTTCTGGCAAAGAGAGATTCGTAAGACTTAGTTTATTTATGTATGAAGCACAGTTATGTTAAAACTACCATTCCAACAACATAACGGTCATCTGCTATCCTGACTTCGACTACTTTTACGACTACAAGTACTACTACTAATGTTATTGCTGATTCTATTTGTGCTGTTGTCAATAAAACAATTGATTCGTGCATGGAAATATTTTGTTCATGCTTATTTAAATAAGTGTTTTGAAATTATGTTTTTGGTTTTCAGGGCACTCAGGACAAGGAAAAGGATCCTGATGCCGCGACACCTTTTTTAGATGAATGTATCATTGTCCCTGTAAGTATTTTAAGTATACTATGATATTTTGCTTTGATAATTCTTTTTCATTCTTCGTAGCTTTACTTCACTATTTGATTGTTTAGTTTGCATTGTTTCATATTGTTTTTTATTCTGTTGTATTCTACAGACTCAACGACACACAATTTAATATATACTCTTTTATAAATTATCTGACGAGAACAAATTATTATACAGCTAACATTTGAGTTTCAGGGGAATGACGAACACAAACGTGAAGATGCGGAAAGTCAAGCGGATGAAGCAAACAAAAGTAAAGATGTGGAAAGTCAACGTAATGACGCGCAACCTAGTAAAGATGAGGAAAGTCAAAAGAATGACGCAAAACCAAATGAGAAGAAACAGATGCGCATGCGAATTATTTTCTTCGCTGCCCTGAATATCGCTCTGATAGTGTTGATTGGTGTGACAGGGTTCTACCTAGCAAACGAACGAGCGCCACCAGAACCTAACTATAAACTGTGTTTGAGATGCGAGGTAATAAAACGCGTTTATGCAAATATTCCATTGCGTATTTTGTATAAATGTTCAACATAACAGTTATCCATATATTGATTTAAATAATGGTTGTTATCGAATATTCGGATACCTGAATATCCGGAAACTGGTTTAGTTTTCTTAATATTCTTAGTATTCTTATGTAATTTAGTATCCGAGTTCGTACACAAAATTATCAATTAAATAAACAAAATAACTCTCCCGCATAAGGATTACGAATGCCTTATTGTTCTAGTATATTAATTAAAACCACACAGACGTAAGGTCTCGGCAGGCGGTTTTCACTTATAACATGTCTAAACATGTTCGTTAGATATGCGATTAACGGATTAATATCATTAATAACAGATGTTGCTTTAACACTCCGGTCATAAATATTGACAGGTCTGTTATACAAGCAATACCGCACAATATCGGACGCCAAGTTGCGTTATCTACCAATTATAATGTATATCATATGTTTCAACAATCAAAAACATCCATCAAGTACACTGTAAATCAATTAGATGTAATTGGAACAACTTAAAAGACTATAGTTTCCAACCGTTTCTCATAAAATGTCACTAATAATTCAATATCCATCCACACCCAACACATGTCACGTGTAATTGAAACTAATCGGAGTTTGGTTTTTAATTTTAGTAATTCGAACGGAGAGAATTTATTCGAAGCGACCTAATTGCATATACAGTTAATATAATTTATAATGTGCTAATGAACTTGACTAAAAGCATATACGAATATGTCGCCACGTTACGGGCGATATTGCCGATCTATACGGTAATAATAAAAAAGGTCGCCTAGGGGTAGTGAATATGGTGTCCGCCTAGCGTCCGGGGGATCACGGGTTCGATCCCCATTGTGGTAGCGTTCTTTAGACAAAACGTGCTGGTTCTATCCTGGAAACGGACTCAAGAGTTTTAAATAAGCCTTGGGGTATTGATGCAATCGACCTAAATAAATCGGTTTAAACTAAACTACTCGGTTATCCGGATAGTATTCGGATATAACGTACATATCCGGAAACTAATCACGGTTTCCGTTTACATCCCTAATTTATATACTTTCAGCGTATTGATGATAAAAACTATTCGTTTTCAAAGTTAGTATATGCGTTTTGGCTTTGACCCATTGTGATGGTTTGAATTTATTCGTCAGTAAAACAATATTTGCAAGCAGTTTTCATCGGTATAAACCGTATAATAGTAGAAAAGCCTTTACACTTCGAGAACCAGCTCCAACGTCTGGTTGGTTTAATTATTACCATTCAGTCGTTGTCTGGTAGTCACTTATGCCCAATGAGGACAGTCGAAGGCAATGATAATCAACTGGTTAAGCCTTTAATGAGTTTAATACTTCAAATTCATTATTGATTGTTAATAAATGCGTTACTATTTATATTTACTGCTATTGTTCGTTGCTTTTTTGTTGATTACCTTTGATGAAATATTTCCCAAATAATGTTCAATAGTTAATCACTAACCATTACATAAAGTAAGTTCCGTTTAGGCTTACGTTCTGTCATATTTTTCAAGATCCACTGTATATAAGTATGCTGTACCGAGGATCGGCGTCACAGTGTAATTATATTGCAGGACATACGTGGTCACCCTGATGATCCACTGGAACACATAATTGAAACCGATGGCAAATGCTGCCTGGACGATAACAAATATCTGAAGTACCTTGTGGAGCCGGTAAGCAGCGTACATTACATGAGCATGATGCAAATTTTGTTATGATGCTTTTGTTTTTTACACGTGTGCCTTAATTAAGTGTTATTAGAAAATGTGCATTCCAATAAGACAACAATAGCAACATCTTTTATTTGCTTTCCACAATACAATTTCGTGTTCACCATATACAATTACTAGTAATGTAAACAAGAATAAATTATGTTATGGTGAAAGTTAACAGAGGATATACTGATTAGTTACTTTAGTATTTGAATTTGTTGTTATTAGACAAATAATGACAAAGAAACTGTTTTACATAAACACGGCCGGTAATCACGGGCGCCACCTATTGTTTTGCGATGCATTAATAAATAAGCCAATGCTACTTCCGAGGTGGGCCGGAAATTTCACGGATACTATTTCCGGGTGAGTATGTTTGTTTTGTATTTTGTATGTTTCTTTTCAGCATGTTTCGCAATATTAAAAAAAATCCGGCTATGTAGTGCGATTCGGACAAGATTTGTTCATCCACACATGTACAGAAACTTATCATCACAACCCCTTTGGAAACGTGATTACGTTTATAAGTTGTTGCATGGTGAAGTTTAAAAACGAAAATCGAATTTCCACCCAATGAAATCGCTAACGACATCAAACCATTGCTTTGAACATTAGCACGTTAATGCATGCACAAACAAATGGCATCTTGCCGATCTAATAGATAATTGGGGATTTCTTTCCAAAAAAGAGATGGAGCTAATGCCAAGAAGGTGGCGCAAAGGACAGGAGGTGGCGCCAATGCACATTTTAAGCTATTTTAAAGTGCCATATTTTATGTAATGGTTTCTGGGTATTATGTTTCCTGTTTCACACTTTTTGTGTGGTATTCCAGGTTGAGTGTTCGATCTTTTTTTCTTAATCGATCATGATGAAATATAATCGAAAAAGTTACGTCTGCATAATTATGAAGAAACTTGTGCAAAGAGATTTTGACGATTTGTGTCTCAAATAAAGGGGTGGCACCCGTGATTACCGGCCGTGATAAAGCTTTATTATTATTATTAATCGCTGAACAGTTTTCATTATATATTTTTTTTAAATTAAATGTTTCGTTGAAATGATACCAATTTATTGTTCAATATAACAAATTGCTTTGATGCGGAAGTATGTAATGAGTGGAGGTTAATTAATTATCTTCTTGTATCAGTGATGCTTGTAATTATCAAATACTTGTTGATAAGTAAGAATGTTTTGTTCAGTCCATATGCAAAATAAACTAAGTTGTATTGATTTGATTTTTATTTGTTTTAAAAACATTTTGAATTGATATGGTTGTCATAATATACTTATTTCAATTCGTATGTAATTTAAAGTAAAACCTGAAACATAAAACTAAGCATATTGCACTTGGCCATAACACTGCATTTTCTCTAAGAGCATTATAAGATGAATGCATTTAAGAATTCAATAAAGCTTGTTGACATGTTACATGTAAGAAACGAACGGACGCATTAGTGTTTTTTCGACTACTTTTGTTTTGAATGTAACCTGTCTTTGCGCAAGTTTACCTCTTTGGTCTGCACTATAAAACTTAACAATGCTTTACGTTTACACAGGTCAAGAAAAGAATTACAAAAAGTAATTTAGTTCATTTGAATACGTATTAATGTAATGTTGTAATTATCATCTATATTTTTTATCCTCAATATATCGGACAATAAGAACGTTCTTGATTGTCATCTCTAAAAATAAAAGTATAACCTAAGCTTGAAAAGTTTTCAATGTTATTCTCAATTTCCTCAAATGTCGTAATACTCAGCACTTAACACTTTTCAATACGTGGTGGAATGTAAGTTTACTCTAACTTCAACCATTTCATTCAAATCATTTACTTTTACAACTGGCCCTTTGTCTTATGAAAGAGTTAAAGACATAACTGACCAGCTTGTCGGTCCTTTGTTATGGGTATTTTAATATGTCTGGCACCTAGCCGAATGGATACGCTAGCCTTTAAATGCGTTCAAGCTTCCAGAGCTTTGAATTGACCGATTTGAGATAGTGGCCTCAATTTATATCCGTTTAATGTTCAAAGCTGTGATTTATGTATTATCCTGTAAAGTGTTGTGCAAATGCAAGCGACCAGTTGTCTTTATTAAGAACTTGAATGGTTATAATAATTACTCTACTGGTAATGCTTCGGGAGTTTCATTACTCCCAATATTTATCAATCATCGAAGATAAGTATGAAATCAGCTGTTCGCTGTTGATTTCTTGTGAGCAATTATATTTACTAAATTAGTGTACTGGACCTATCTACATCTCTCTCGTACATCTATGATATATTGTTAATATAAGTTTAATAATGTCATGCATATTTAATACTTGTATTTATAATTTAATCCCAACGGCTTATACACTATATTTGCCATTCTATTACATTTGTCAGTTATTGTTTTCTCAATTGATGTTTTTTTAGTACGCTTC
Organism: Dreissena rostriformis; assembly: GCA_007657795.1. NCBI lineage: Eukaryota > Metazoa > Mollusca > Bivalvia > Myida > Dreissenidae > Dreissena > Dreissena rostriformis. The sequence goes on along the minus strand of VMBQ01002494.1, from coordinate 101,757 downwards.
AAGATGGATGAAAATGAAAATGCATGAAGGTAGGAATGGAAAAGTAGACAGTATTATCAAAAACGTGTTATACTCTTGTTAAACATAAAACATAAATATGTGTTTTCATCAATTATTTATTTAAATTGGTCAAATCTGTTTACATTTTGTTTTTTCCGTTTTCGATAAATTAATAGAACGTAGACTTCTTTTGATGTGTTTTAATCCAGACACTTTCGAAAACACTAATGAATTTTACTCCCGTTTAACTTCGAAATATATGTTACATCGATAGAATGGATGTCTGATTTACCGATACACATGAACATTACTTCGACATGAAATTATAAGACATTAACTTATTATCGTTTTTTATCAATCATGGTGGATCACAGAAAACAACACGTTCAAAGTGTGCAACAACGTATCCAGGAAACGCACAGAGAAACCGTCTATCAAGGTCATGGGCTTATCGCACATACAAACACGTAAGTAGCCATCCCCCTCTAGCATGTCTTCTTTACACATGAAAACATAATGCACAAATGCAGGATACCATATATACGAGCGATACAATATATTGCGCAAATAAATAGGCTATGTGGTCAAGATTCAGAAGCGTTCTTGCAAATAGCTGCTTTTATTTTTAAAGCAAATGCTTGCATCTGACAATCATGTACCGATAGTTTGTTATAATTTATAAGCACTTTAATAGGATGCATAAAAGTCTTAAATGTTACAAGTCACGTTAAATGAATAAGTTACATGTCGGTGCCGTTGAATTGCAACAGTTAGTCCGATTTTCCCAAACAAAGCGATGTTTTTTTTAACTTAGACACCAAAAATGAAAGGTCCAATCTCTTAACAACCCACGTTATCATACTTATTGCTTGAACACTGTGTTCTATTTACGTGAGTAGATGAGCATCACCGCCTGCACTGGGACCACAATCATGAAATGGCCATCAAGCCATCTGAGACTCTTATCAAATACCGTCCGGATGATGGCCAGATCGAAATAATGAAGACCGGCCTGTACCATGTTTACAATCAGGTGAGTTTAAGTGCATATGCTACAGACATATGATGAATTCAGTATAGAAAAGCTTCTCCCTTTTCATCCTTTTACGAATGCTATGAAAATGCCCTTAATTTTTCGGCTTAATAAAGATGCATACAATGTTATTAAACTATGTATTGTATTGTTATATTGTTTTACATTGAAATATAACAGTTCACGTTTGTATGGCCAATTTGATTATGATAAGGAATCTTTTAAGAAGTTGTTTCTAGTTGACGTCTTCCACGTAAATGCAAATAATAACGAGTTTGAAATTACTAAGATAATCAAGATTTTATGACTTGTATCGTATAATTTCTGTACATACAATAGCTGGTGATGTCTGGATTCTCATGTCAATTCTTGACAAACCAAGCGTAAGATTATAATCTGTTCGTATAGAATGTTTTTAAAACCTTAACAATTAAATGCAGTTCTTACAAACGAAAAGTGTTGTGTGAAGGAAACTTCATCAATGTCCATTAGAGTTAATGACCTTTTGAAATGAATCGCACCATTTCCATTTTCTGTGTACACGGATTTTAACTGTGTTTATTGACCATGTGTCTAGAATATGATTTTATTGCTTTGAAGTTTGAAAAAATGGTATATTTATGTGGTAACTGTAAATATATATCGGCAATTTAGGAGTATAGTGATTTATATGTCACGTTTTCATTGTATTCGTAAAGTGTGACCGTTCTTACATACATAAAGAAGCAATAATATTCAGGTTAAAACACACACGTTTACAACAAACACATATGGATTAACATAACAGACAAGACCACACGACATTGTTATGAATATGGTTACTTTAAATGTCAAAAGGCAACATGACCTGTTATTACCAATCAACAAGAACTATTACTAACCATTTACCACGGTGACTATATTAGTTTCCGGGATGGAATCGAATAATATAGATGTAGAGAATAATAGGTTAGTGTTGATAATAGATCAGGTTTATCATGCGAGGCTTAGAAAACAAAAAGCACGAGCCTTGGCTTTTTATTCAATAAACCTTTTTATTTTAAGCAAAAGTAGCTTAAGTGGATAATTTCGCTGGAATCATGACGTCATTTTGTCGAAAAAATGACGTCATTTCGTGCCGTGGTTTATAGCAGATATTTAATCAACGTGGCTTTAATCAGCCGAATTCGCTGTAAAAGTGGGATAAAACAAAATTGGCGCCGATTTTTATTTTGTTAGTACTTGTACAGTTACACATACGATTTTTTATGAATGACACATTTTAAAAGCAGTTGCTTTTAGATTTGTCATATTGAAAATGCAAGAAGGGATTTCATATTACGGTGTAAGATTTCTTCGTTTACTGCCTCAAGATACATGAAAGGTTCAGTCAGTGTGCAAAAGCGTACGAACGCTCAGGATAGCTTGCAAACTTATCGATGACAACAATGCTTCTGAAACAAACTCATATCCTTTTCAAAACCTAGTATAGGAAAGCTTGAATGCTAATGTGCTTTACAAATGTGTTTGCAACAACTAAAGGTCCACTTCAAGATTGCTCGCGGGACGGCCTACAACCCGGCGCAAATGGGCCATTGGGTGTACGTGAAGAGGACGGGAACCATTGAGCAAAGTGAGGATGTCCTCATGCACAACATGGAAACGGAATGCGAAGGTTTGGAGACGGCATACTTACAATACAAATCCGCCGACTTTTTTTCTTTTAAGTAAACAACACAAACTCATTATATAATCGTTTGAAATATTTATTCGGAAAACAACTGTCTAGCTTTGTAGTGTTTTCCATCAATTGTTGTGTCACAATACTATGACTTAAAACCATACATATAAAGCTGAAACCGAGAAATGGAACAATTTCGCCAACACGCTCCAACAATAATCACCCATTATTGAAGCTTAAGACACAATAGTGGTGATTTTCTAGTAAAACCATAAGATTTTTGTAAAGATTAATCATTGATATAAATACATCATATGAAACCATTAACATAAGTTCATTCAGACTCAATTGTCCGCATAATACATCCCCAAACATATACTGAAAATAGGAACACCACACACATGCTAAAAATCCAACTTTTGCATACATCACACCCTTAATAATTATAATTTACAAGTAATAGCATATGGGTTTTACATAGTATTCACATGGGCGAAGCTAAGATCACCTGCATGTATGGTCTTTACTTTTCTTTCTAAAATTAATGTGTAGACTTATAAGACGTATACTCGGTTGAACAAAATACGGTTGAGGCATACATTGAATTCGATAATAAGTCCGATATTTTGAAGTGTTTTAGTCGCGTTGCAAGATGTGCTTGAGAGGCTTAAACGTCCTCAATATGATTGTCTAATGATAGCACAATTAATGCTCACTGCTTGAGTGGGACAAATGTTTTGCATTTTCAGAATCGGTGTTGCATCATACATATTCGCATATCTTTTGCTGAATATATTTGTTTTCTATAGCTTAACAGGCCGATTGTAACAGTTATTGTTTGGTTATTCGCATGTGTCTTCATTACACTATCTAAAAACAAAAACAGGCTCATTATATTTCTATCCCAAAGTGAAATGATCAAACCCAATAATTTTACTCGACAGAGACTGAAGTATATGAAACCATATACATGGTCAACTTCATGTAAATCATTCTATTGCACGTCGAATTATGCCATCACAATCATGAACATGCGACAAAGGTTAATACTTAAAATTAGTATTTATTCATTCTTCTCTAATTATTACAGGATCCGGTCCCGAGATCGTCACGTCCAGCTTCCTGGGCAGTGATTTCCAGCTATCAGAAGGAGACAGGCTGTATGTGAAGGTCAACAAGAAAGAAACCGTCATCCCTGAACCGCACCTCAACTACTTCGGTGTACACATGCTGTAAAATAGGGGAGTTAACTCAACTACTTCGATATACACATGCTGTAAAGTACATTCATTACTGATGAAGCTGACGGATGATTACCAACTAGTACGCAACTGTTGTGTTGTTTTGTTTTGTACTCTCAATTTGAACTTTCCATAAAGATTTGTTTTTGTTTGGGCGATGAGACGTTCTTGTTGTTGTATTGTTTAAACTTCAATTTGTGGAAACTGCTTTCACATAGCTTCAATGATTACATGATTAATTCTACAGGCTATGATCAACAGATATTCAACCGTGTTATGTAATATTTATAACGTTACCATGATGTTTGTTTTTAAATGTTTTGTTGTTTTGTTTGCGTCCTCTTAATTGGAACTATCCATTTGTGTTTATAACTGAATCAAATGCTTAATTATAACTTGACATGATTGTTTTTCAATGCCATAAAATAAATAACAGTCTGCAAAAGTTTGTTGTTAACGCACACATGCTGTGCAATTCATTCGTATTAATTATTGAGTCCACGGACTATAACAAACTAGTACGCAAATGCGGTGTAATTTTGTTATTTTACTTCTAAATTGCACATACCTGTGTTTATGTTTATTATGTTTAAGTGTTTGTTGTTGTATTATAACTTCAAATTGTGAAAATTGCTATGAAATATCTCAAATAGTAATACAATACAATGAAATAAAATAAATCATATACACATCTACTATGATGTTTAATTTATAACTGTGCAGGAATTTGCTGGTCGATACATTCAAGTAAAAAATAGTGTATATTAATTGTAAACAGTTGAACAGTTTTTCATCTGTTATTATTGCAAAATGATTGTTTTTATTTGTTTAATCTTTCGTCAGCATATTTATAATTTATTATTTTACTACATTTATTTTGACATATGCATATTACACTAAAAGATGGACATTTTGATGTAATGATGTATTCGCGATATGCAACAACCAATTGAACGAAATGTAGAAGTTTTTTTATGTTTTCTGACATTTTATCTACTTAAAATTACATATAATTATATAATTACATTGTTAATTTTCAAACAATAATCGAATATATAAAAGTGCAAATGTCATTCTACTTAATTAATGCCCAGATTCAATTGTAACGGTGATCTAGAAACTTCAAAAATAAGATGCAACCAAGCACACGAATTTGATCAAGATGACTATAAAGGTTTTGAACAATAGTTTGTCAGATGTTTGTTTAATGCTTTGTGATATTGATGAGTTTTTTTGCATATGATTTGACATATATTTAAGTCACTTACTTACATCTCTCTTCTTACACTCTAACACTTATCTTACACCTGCTTCAATACATAGAAATACTTCTATATTTTAAATATAGAGTTCGTTGATATGTTGAAATGTGTTTTGCATAAACATCGATACCTTTGTTAAATTACCTTTGTTAAATTGCTTCGTCTAACATTTTTTTAAACAATTTATAAAGTCCTTAGGACCCCTACCCCCACCCCTACCCCCTACACTCATGTTTTTCAAATACAAATCTGTATTTGACTAGGTAAGATACAATATGATGTTCTTCACTGGAAATAAATGTATAAATATAATTAAATACGTATATAAGGACTCACTTTCCAGTCATATATTCAGACTCTATAGCTTCTTGATAATTACCTTGATGAAACTGAGTTCCTGATCTTATCTCCCTAATCTTATATATGTCTTTTTGTACCATAAACTCAAGATTGAACCTTGTAGACATTTTAACTAACAGTTTGAAGCGCGAGTATGCGACACATTGTTCAAATGGTGACATCGAAATAATTGATTGAAGAATAACACGCATTGTTTTCATTGTGATAAGTATCGTGATATAAGGAATTTATATTTATATTCGTATTTCAACATTATGTTTTCGAAAAAATACAACACTATTAGGAAATTTACATGTAACCTTTTCCATCTTTTACAGGCGATACAAACTTAAGAAGTATAATATTACATTTATAGAAACATATGACACAACTTTGAAATTGTATTATATTACGGTATTGTGTTATGTATTATGGACCGGTGGCCTTGATTTACTGAATTAACTGTTATGTTCTGTTATGTTATTTGTAAATCATAATCCTTTTTTATTTTGCAAATTAGTAGTAGTGTGTATACTTCAGTGATATGAATAAATAAACGGTGTTTTACTTTCACTTTAACTTTTAACTGTGTAGATCTCTAACTATCTATATTTAGTTTATCGCTGGAAACAGACTATCTTTTTGTTGTTGTTTTATTTCTGATGCACTGAATTAAATTATACCTTTTTCAATTATGCTGTTTAATTAATATTTCCATTCATTATATGTATTTCAATTGTTGTGTTAAACATACCTTTTCGTGAATTTTCTTGGAATTTATGTTCATGTGTCTATCATGGATGTGTGTATGCACATATCTTGTATTACTAATAATACCACGTTTTAATGGGCCTTTTAGTTATCTAATTACTCTTATGTGTGCTTATGTTTGTTTCACCAGTATTTGTTATTTAATTATGTTACTTTTTGCTTTATTTACCTTGCAATTGCACTTACAATACATTTGTAAATCCTAATCCTTTTTTATTCTGCACAGAATTATTGTGTATGCTTTGCCCTGCTAAGTGATATGAATAAACAAACAGTGTTTTACTTTCACTTTGACTTTTAACTGTGTATATCTCTAACTATCTATATTTAGTTAATTGATGGAAGGAGAAGTTCATTTTTGTTTTTGTTTTAGTGTTGATTTACTAAATTAAATATGCCTTTAGGAATTATGAACAACTATTTATAAGTCAGAACATTTCATGGATCCTCTTAAAGGCCCCTAATAAGTGTGTGCCACCATTTTATCAGGCATTTCGTGAAGTCCCTAAGTGAAACAGTCATTTTACGAAAATCCTAAATCTTTTAGGAATTTCGTGAAATTCCTAGTTTCACAGATTTACTGCATGTTTGTTGAATTAGGATTGAAAGTCCTTCACCCACCTTTACATTGTACAATGAGTTAGCAATATAAATATTAGATAACATACATTTAAATACTCTTGTCTATATAATTTACTATTCGTAATATGAGTTTTCAACATATCATAAACGCTTCGTTGATGCAATTTGTTCAATTATATCTACGACTGGGTTGTTATGAACAATTTCTCTTCTGAGTTTCAGTGTAATTATTAGCAACTGTATAATAATTTAGTGACAATACATTGTTACATTTTAGGTGTCTTATTTTTTTTTGCATACACCGAAGAAACATTATGCCCTTATTGGAAACATATCAACATTGTGTTGCTCATTTACAATTCAATACTAGCGGGTATGCAAGAAATGCTTATTTTGAAAACATGATCGCAACATATTCGCGTTGTCAAGTAAAGTTACTTGTTTACAGAATTTGGTAATATAATTTAAGAAATATAACAAAGAAACAGTTTACCCTTCTCCGTGGTAATCACCATCCGGTCTGTTGCAAAAGTCTATGATTTGTATACTGTATATAAACAATCAACGTCAATCACGCCACACTATTTAATCATTGTAATGATTTTAACACATTCATAATTTTTTTAAGCATGAGTCTACGTCATTAGTGTAATTTTGCTCTCAAATGTACATTTATTATTTAAATCTTTGACACAAGTTAAAAAGGTGTTATTTTGGCAACTCAAGTTCCTTTAATAACCTATATTTCGTCTTGCTGGCCGGGTATTAAGAGAGATAACAGGTTGGAACACTACTCGGGCACGGTACCGATAGCCTTCCGGCCGAGCTTCCGACATGACGGAGAGGAGTCCAGAGTAGATTTTAATCAGTAAAGGTGTCTCATTTAATTGGAGAATATTGGCTGGTCCTTAATTCTTAACACTTCTATTTTACTTATGACTGCGTTTCTTTTTTTTTTCATCTTAATGAAAATTAACATAAGGAACAGACACAAAAAACTAGACAGTGTTGGGAAATTATGTTCACAATTGTTTTAAAGAAACATTTCATGTAGACCGCAACCAGATGATACAAAGGATCGAAATATATAATGCTAATTTCCCAAATCTTGTAAAAAGAAGAAATTGAGTTGATATTTGTATTATCTTTATTCCCTCTTGCCACAGAAAGTTGGCATCTTGTTGCTATAGTGCATATCAAACTTGTGAGTAATTAAATTGCAATCAATTTGAATTTAAATTCTCATGTTATGCTATTAAAATAATTAAAAAAAAACAATGCTATGAGGTTATTGGTTCATGTACATCTGCATGTAAGTGATTTATTCTGGGCTACGTGTAAGGTTCGACGAGTCAGTCAACCGTTTTAAACCCCGAATGCATTTACAATTCAAAAGGGTTTATCCCCCTCTTCAACTTTATGTGATTGTGTATGTATCTACCTGTATTGATTAGAAATGTGTTCGCTTGCATTAAATGAAAGACACACGTGGGTATGAAGAATGTTCTTGCCCTTTAATGTGCCTTGAGTTTCTTTACTCCTATATACAGACATACCACCCAAGCACCCACACCTTGTTACCATATATTTCGACAAATACGCTTTGACCAATTTGAAATGTCAAATCAAACTAACATGTGGATGTTTATGGGTTCACTAAAACTATCGAATGTAAGATTTGTTGGGATACGAAGCACAACAAAAATACGAAACGTAAATTTGAGTACATTTATTGTTATAAATCCTGTCATATTTCATAAAGCAAAATCACTTATATTACAATGATCGATATTTTTAGAAACTACAACACGATAACAAATTTTGTTGCTGGATGCTTATATATAAAAAACATATAATATAATTATAAAGATTAAGCTGGAACTACATATACATATACATGTACATTATTTAGTCCTGAACAAATGATGACAATACTGTATTGTTTGGAAATTGAATAAATTTCTTTAGACGATTTTAATCCTTGACACCCAATTTGCCATGCTGATTTTGCTGTCTTTACAAGTGTACTAAAGCTCCCGAAAACGAATTGTGTCTGTAAGAATCTGAATATAACTGACTGGTCGACCATGTTGATTTCACCCAGATTTGGTCTGACACATCAGCCTTAGTGAACACTTGCATGGACACACACGGGTAAACGTCACTCTCCACATTGAAGGAAGATGCCCTTTGTAACGTTTTCGCTTGATTTACAATTTCCAACACAACATTCTGCCCAGGCTGAATGCAGTACTGAACTACAAACGCATACAGTCCAGGGACAGACACGGTGAATCTGCCAGTTTCAGGATCATAACATTGACCTTCGTTGATATCCACCGTTCTGTAAACGACAGTCTGACCTTTTAATACAGATGCATATGCTGGTGTCCGGGCGTAGAAGTATATCGTTGGGATCACCAGCTGGTCTATTAATAAAAGTGTATTGGTTATTATATTGTTGGCACATTTGGTATAAGCAATCGTTGCCATAACACATAACAAAACTTTATACAAACCTTCACTTTAAATTTTGAAATACATTTATGCCGCAACTTATCTAGTACCCAAACACATACACGTATTAAATAAAAAATGATCGCGATGAGTTCTCCCATTACTCTTATTTATTGCTGCGTCTTACAAACTGAGCCTTCAGCTCAACCAGCTGGAGAGAAACCTTATTATGCAATGCGGGCTCTTTATTTATGGTAAGGAACCAATAACTAAACAACGGACACAAAACAAACGTAGAAACAATACACACACGTACATAAAATTTGCAAAAACGAACAAAACTTTACCACCACATTGGGGCGGCCAATAGGGGTTTAACATGCATAAATGAGTACCACAACACTTGGCCCGGATTTATTCAATAAACATTTGAATGTAAAACCAAAATGACCTAATTGACATGTTATCTTTTTTCTTATGACCAGATAACTATATTCATAGCTTACCTTTTAATAGCTGGTGTTCTCTCTCCATCTGTTTTATGGCCCCTGATGTGTTGATCATCATCTCAGCAACTGATTCAGAAATATTTAACACTGCTTCGCTTATGGCATAGTCCAATTTTAATTTTGTTTCGTCTTGCATCTTTTTCATTACTGTCATTGCAGTGGCTAACGCAGCCTTGTCTTCTTGTATCACCTTCAATGCAACCTCTAACTTGGCATGGGTCTCTCTGATTTCCTTTCGCATATTTTGCAAGTCCAGTTCATCACTCAATAGTCTCTCTAGTAATCTCGCTTCATAATCATAACGGGAACAAACGGGGCCAGATGACTCTATGGCGAATGCGGCGACCATTATGTTCAGTACATAAAACAGAGACCGAGTGAAATTCTTCATGATACAATTGCGTTTGGTTTAAAAACAACTCCCAATATATAACAATATATAACAGACGTTGTTCAGCTTTCTGTGCCCGGTTCAACAAACTGAAAGTGCACGTAAATTATGCTCTCTGAATGGAATTTAAGGCTAGGCAAATTAAAAATATCTTAGTTTAACGCATTTTAAAGCAAATCATGTGTATAGATTTCACTGCAATGACAAAGACAAGAGCCTATCAAAGTATAATTATTTTATGCGATTTAATATAAGAAAGCAAATTTTGTCATACATTTACATGAAATACACTTATTCTACTGTTTAGTATATTTGCCCAATTACTTGAAAGTATGTCGCTTTTTATTATATTACGACTATTGAATATTGAACATTAAAAATATTCATACTGTTTCGTTTTTCTTTATCTGCAATACTGCAAAAAATGTATGACATAATGACATACAACGTTTGGGAGCAAATTCCGTAGCGAAAACTTCAATTATTTAATAATGGCCGTTTTCGTCGTTTTTCCTATTTCTTCTTTGTGGCTTCCAATAAGTTTTATAATTTACTTGATGTTTATGGCACGGCATCTTCTAAAATAAGTTACTGGCATCTGTAAACCACTGAGATTGTTAAAATGGAACTCGTTATTGAAACGCAATTATCATAAACGTGAGAGTTCAATTAACATACCGGAAAGCAATCCAGCGATAAGCAAAGCACAATTATGTAAGTGCCACACTAGAGATCGCTGTTGTATGCGTTTTTTTTTGCATTCCCTTAAAGTTAGTTAAACTAAACACATTTGCCATTATCTTTCTGCTGTTCTCTATAAGCCATATGAGTCCGTTTGTATGCGAGTTCAAATTGGTATACCGATATACATAATAAATATTCATTATAGAAAGACATTGGTTTTTTATTGTTGTTGAATACTTGTTTTATATCATATTTTGAAATAAAGCAAATATATGTATAATTTCTGTTCAAAAGTCTGATAAATGCAATTGACTTGCATAAGTGTGCAATAGAGTGAAAAAACATTTAATGAATTATTACCTACAGTGAATCTGGTATATTGAAATATTGAAATTGATGAAACTGATTATGGGTTTTGATTCAGTTGTATGGACAATAGATGTGTATATAATATATGTATCATATAGTTAAGGTGCCACTTCACACAAAGGTATATTTGTTCATATTGATATGATTTAAATAAGAGATGCATATTATGAAGTTTATAATCATAAGGTATTTTAATACATTTGCACTTTGAACAAGTATAATTGTCTCTCAAACGATAGTCCGCCGGGTTGCATTACATGTGGCCGCTCATCAACAAATGTTTAACCAGAGTCACGAAGTATTTTGAGCTGTATATCTCGTCCTCATTTCGGCCTCGCCTGACCGCAACGACGCCTTGTGTGGATTAGTAAAATTTAAAGTACTGATACTGCCTGCAATGTGAATGAAAATGACATTGTATTTGTTATGAAATCAGTAAACAGTTTTACGAAGCGAATTTTGTATCTGAATAAGCTTTTTCTAACGCCTTACCACCGTTAAGTAGAAACAAAATGGCGAAAACAAATCCGGTGACAAGTCAATTAATAAAACTACATTGTGCATGAATAATTGTTATTGATTAATTAAATAATTATGCAAAATAAAAATATATCACCCCAAATTCGTAATCCATATGATTCTTCGAGAACAAAACATACGTTTTGAAAGATATTTATCGCTTCAAAGTACAGAAAACCAATTCGGAAAGCAGCAAACTTAAATCCCAATTTATAAGACGTCACTTTATACGCAATTTGTCATTTCAATGTCATTAAACCGCTAATGTTTATTTCTTTTCTTTCTTAATCTTGCCTTCTTATTTTGAACAATTTATTTTGTTTACCTGTCAATTCTCGTCGGATGAACTTTCAATTATGTACTATTCGTGTATTGGACGATCAAAGCTGGTTATTAATATAAGAGTTTACAAATCAGACTGTGGTATGTTTTCAATATACAAGCATTCATTGAAGCTCCTCTAGCAAAAAAGCTACAATAAGATTTGTACGTATTGTCATGAAAGTTATTTAACATGTCAATCTCAACCTTTATTTAAACTATAAAGTTGCATTTTTAAAACGCTTTTTTTATTAAGAATGCATTGATTTGACAGTGAGTAATTATATAAATTTGACAGTGAAATAGAAAACTGAAAGTACAACATAAAAAGTCTCAGCTTTCCTGTCTAACTCATTGCGTCGTTGGTTACTCGTATGCCGTCAATCAATAAATTTCATCCTTTTTCGTAATAAAGAATAAATGTTTGATTCTGAGGAATTTCGGATGCCGTGAAATATGCGACGGAGTCTTTAAAGCACTACGAATACTACTGAGTGGGCTATTTACTAGATATAATTATAAGGAAAAAAACACAAAACACAACTTTATGTCGGATATAAATCCTAATTAACACATATTTGTGATCAACTGACCTGTTGTTGGCACATGTTATGTTCTTCTGTGAGTACACCTATTTCAAACTAGACGACAAACAGAACAACGAATTCACTCTAAACGTTAATGGATACAACTGCGAACAAAATATCTCCACGAACAAAACGTGCGTATGATTTCACTGCGAGTGCATTGTCAAGTGCATACAGTCCAATTTTGATAACAATTGTCCAATTTTGATAAAAATTGGATGAAAAACAATTATGCTACCCTTATTGAACACTTTTTAAAACTCAAAATGGAACACTGCCCATAAAAATTTACCCATTTGCGATGACATCCGAGCTTTATAGTCATTCAAGAACTGCATGTTAAATTTGAATAACACTAGTAGTTCTTTTATTGCGAAAACGATTCTACTTTTTTGACGACATACGAGTAACAAACGGCGAAGAAGAGGTTATCATAAGGGCTGAAAAGCTCTGGAATACAGTTTCCGTTTTCCATAACTACTAAATGAACAGCGACTGCCTTATTATTACATGTTAATGTACGCGCTGTTTAATGACGAAATCATCTGTTTTAACTTAAAAACAACTTCTGTTTTCTTGGAAACAAACATAACAAAACTTTATATAAAACGTTGGAATTTATTTTATATAAAGTTTATATTGCAATACTTTGTGTTTATGTAAACCATTCTATTTCCGCATATTTTCAAAGGATAATAAGTTACCATAGAATTTGAAACACTGGGTTTAACCCATTAATGCCTAGTGGACTCTCCCATCCTTCCTAATTGAATCAATTTATTTTCACAATTAGGGATGTCTAGTATATTTATTTCTATATTTAGATTATTTCTTTCAAAAATTCCTTTAAGCAAACAGCGCAGACCCAGATGAGACACCGCATGATGCGGCGTCTCATCTGTGTCTACGCTGTTTGCCAAGGCCTTTTGTCTAGACGCTAGGCATAAATGGGTTGATCGCCTCTTTATAAGCTGTTCAACTAAGTACAAAACTTATGTCACTTTGAGTCATCTTCCACATTTAAATAACGCCTACCTTTAATATGACCATTTTATTTCTTTGTTTAGTTATCGGTTGTTCCATGAATTCAGGTGATATTAAATGCAAACGAGCGAATTAGAGTCAAGTAGACACAATTACCCGAAAATGCATCATGTTCAACTACTAATCTCAATTTAAACAGTAAAAAAAAACAAGTTTTAGGGGTCTCATCCGGTTTAAGTTTAGAAGTTAAATTATTTCTGACACAATATCCAAAAACATCCAAACTCAAGCCAGCACCTTTAATGACATAATTTTTTTTGTCGAGTGCTATATGTTAGTTTGTAAACCGAAGAGGTGTCATTTGATTAAAAGAGAAGCAAACTGGCAGTCGAGATTGATTACGTTTAATCGATCGCTCACATTGTGATTGTGTTCTTTCTCTTTGGGACCCTTAAGGCGTCTAAACCAAAGTGTGTGTCACGTTTTGATTACGACGAAAAAATGCTGCTTAATATACTTAGATTTGAAGACGCCCTTGAGCAGTTCGAAAAGAAGATTACCGACATTATGGATACGTTGGACGATAACGAAAGAAAGAGAAACAGTGAAATAAAAGAGACTGTGGATGAAGCAAAATTAAAAATGAAGCGTGTAATGGAAGAAATAAAACAAAACACTTCTAATGTGTTAATGTACGACTCAAGAAATCTTCGTATTTGCAAGAAGTAGACACATTAAATGCTCAGATGAGGGGAGAGATGAACAACCTTCAAAGCGCCATTGCATTGAACAGAAAAGGTATTATTACAAAAAAGGCCACAATATTGAATAATTCATTCAATGATCAATGTTTTTTTAGCATGATTATCACCTGATGATTAAGTGTTTACGTTTTCTTCGATAGCAATAATGGAACAAACAATTCGTTATTGTATATTACAAACAATATATCAATATTTCACTGTGGTAAATATGTCTGAATGTCTGACATTCCAACTTCATTGTTTCGCAAGAACCCTTGGCCAAATCAATGATTACTTAAGGCGTTCAGAGACAGTTTGAAAGTTCTATAAAAAAAAAACTAAGGAAAAAATATCCTTTTATGGAAATTTTTTAAGAGGACTTTAATAATGTCTCTGTTAGGTTTAGCTATCGATCGAAAATTATAATTTGATGACATACGTTAATCAGTGCAGAGAGGTACGTTGATAAGTCAGTAAATATACACCGTCTTCTATGTATGTGTGCTTTATCATTTAAAATGACAGTTCAGCGTCTTCTTATACGTTAGTATTGCACGTTGTTGATTGTGTTTTGTTTAACAGTTTGATTTAATCAGGTACGCCCAACAACGATGAGCGATGTGTATTTCACTTTATGTGGAACGCTGTCTGTTGACCAGTGCTGAATTAAACATGCCTGTTTTCTTAGTGTTCACACAAGTATAAATCCTTCGTAGTAAACAAAAAAAAACAGTTTACACGTAAGCTATTTCAGACTATTTACGCGTTTAAATATTAAACAAGAAATAGCCATCTGTTTTGATTGTAAACGTGAAGTTTCTATACATCTCTAATTTATGAACGTTGCCCGATTAGGACTTCAATAACGGTTCGTTATAGTTGTATAACGCGTTATAGTTGTAAAAACGACGTTTCGAACACAACACAGTTTTAAGGTGGGTTTTACTAGTTTCTGATTGTCTGTCAGGCTATCCGTCAGGATGTCGGATTTCTGTTTGAGGAAGATCTCATCGGAATAGAGTGCAGGGTACGAGAATTTTACAGATACATACAGTTTAACGATACTAGTATAATTATGATAAATGCTATTTGAATTGCTCGCGCGAAAATCTGCTATTTACATTTCAGAAAATGCTGCTATAGCGTTTACAGCCAGTGTTCCGGTAGATTCCCCTTTTCGATTCGGCACCGTCCTAACCAACGTTGGTGGCCACTATAACCAGTATACAGAGACGTTCGCTTGCACTGTTCCTTGGATGTATTATTTCATTTGCATTTTGTGAAGAGGCGTCTTTGTTATGTCGACTTGTTTGGCTGAAGCCTCGGTAAAAAATGCTGTCTCTGTTGGAATAAAGGCAATTACAGAACCGCACGTTTTATCAGACCTCGGTAGCTAGGCGCGAGCAACGGGGCGTACCTACACCTTCATGAGAGGGGACACAGTCAAACTGGTCGAATGTTCGTCGTCAGGAAGTCTTGTGAGCTGGTATTCTTTTAGTGGTATTCTCATAAAAGCTGACAAGCTTGTAAGCTCAGACGTTTTGATGGAGGTATTGTACGAATTTTAGATTGCTAATGATCCATTCACACACAATTCGTGAAGTGGAGAATTCTTGAATCACGGAATTGTCGAGTGTGTGCATAGTAGAAGCCTTATGACTTCTTTAACATTTGTGTACTTTAAAACGTTTTATATAAACTGTCAAACACTACGACTGCATTGGTGTTTAGTTAATGAACTAAATTGGTTTGTGTAACGTGACAAAATAGCAGTAATAGAACATACACAAATATTAGCTTTATTATATCTATGAACTCCAATATATTACCTCAGAACAGCAGGAGCTTGATTTATTTTCTAATTATTTTCTAAACTACTCATAACTAACACTTATGGCTTGTGGTTATAAATAACATGTATTTAATGCTCCCTTGATGACACAGTTGGAGTCTGGAATTGATGTTATGTCTTAACAATTAAAAAGAGCTGTTGCTTTATATCAAAAGAATTGCAAAACAAACCTCGAACAGGTCAAGCATCATTATGGAAACAAAATCTTAATGTTAACTTAAATCCTATAGTTAAGTTTGCTTTCGATCTATAACACAAACATAGCTGAAACGTGTTCTTTAAAAAATTCCATCCTTCACGGTAAACACCATGTCGTTTAGATGCGTTTACGTTTCAGATTCATGAACGAACAAGTCACAACAGACATATTTACGTTAAAGTAATGTAAAAGCGCATACACAAGTTAATTTTCCAAACAGTTTCACGAAGCGAATTTTGTATCTGACTAAGCTTTTTCTAACGCATTACGACACAGATTTTTTGTGGGCAGTGGGCATCATCATCATCATCATCGTCGTNCACCACCACCACCACCACCACCACCACCACCACCAACACCAACACCAACACCAACACCACCACCACCACAACATACAAAAAAAATTGTATTGGGCGTATTGACATAGTTGTAAATCAACACCGAAAACTGTCGTTTTTATATTTCGCATAAAATAATTTCGTTTCTGAACTCAATGATTCTGTTTTAATCTACAAATGGAAGTAGACCAGCTAATAAGATATCAAATAATGATAAACAATGTAACGGTTTTCTCCCTTGAACGATACACTATTAATTTCAAATATTTTAAAGAGTATGTACATGTGTGAGCGAGCTCAATACGGAAGATAATGCTATGACGGGGATAGTGTCAATGAACTTGGTGTTAAATATGTTATGCCAGTTTAAACTTTATTTAAACCTTCCAATTGTTTATTGAACTCGAACAATGTAAAGTTGTATTCATCAATTGGATACGAGGCCACAGAAAATAAAAAATAAAGCGAAAACAAAACATCAGCTTAAAATCTTCGGTGTTATGAGATTCTCCCTTATCAACTTTGATCTTCAAACTACTCAAGAACACAAGTAAACATGGTTGATAATACAAATTTCATGATCGTCAATGGCTCTTCTTGGGACGGATGTCATGTAAATAATTCTTAAAATAATTGTTGACTGAAGTGTTATGTTGGATGATAAGAGGTAGAGATAATAGATATGGCATTCTGTGGTAATAAGGATCGTATCTAAAGCACTTACATATTGACATTTGCGTTTACGCATACACTTAAGATTCTAATGAAGGATGGATTGGGAAAAGGCTATAAGTACGTTTAGTGTCCATTAAGAGGTTATTGATCAGTCGTTTAATACATAATTTAAATGCAAATATGTAAACACACGTGTGTTCATATTCCGGAGTTGTTTGCACTCTGCAATAACTATGATGTGTATCAAAGCATTCACACGGTCCGATACTATCCTAAGATGTGAAAGGTCTGCAACTAACATTGTGAGCATTATGTTTAACAGCTTTCATCCGTATGAAAATTCATATATTGAGTATTTCATAAATATTTGCCATAGCGGTCAAGGTGGTACTTTGAGGTAACATTTGGCCAAAAATCAGCATGGTCCAAACTGTAACATTGTAACTTACTATTTAACAAATATATTCAGATCATATCGATAACATATAATGTATGGATTTTCCTTTAAGAGATAATAGGCTCTTTGCCAAATGAGAAATGTGTGGATAACAATCGGGAGAAAAGAAAAATAACAAATGAACAGATAGTAGATATAATCAACGCGCTGATGGCACCGAAGCTGTTCGCTCTCCGACCGACAAACTAACAAGTTCTACTACTACGACGACTTGAAAAACAATTGCCCATCACATTGATCAATAATAGTTAAATAACATTCATTATTTAGGAATAGAAAATGATTCAATTCAGGCTCATAATAAAACATAATACATTGAACATGTGTCATGTCAGCAATTTGTTTTAATTATCTATTATTTTATTAAAAGAATGTATAATATACACATGACGAGACATGAACATATTTCTGGGCTCGTTATTCTTTAGCTGGGCAACCAAAATACTAAAGATAGTTGCCCGTGCGGGAAACCAACAGTAAAAAGTTAGTTTCCATCCCTGAACGGACTTATCAATGGTTTAATGCATTGTTGCCAGTGCATCTGTTTTTAGAATATGATAT
Source organism: Dreissena rostriformis (assembly GCA_007657795.1). Classification (NCBI taxonomy): domain Eukaryota; kingdom Metazoa; phylum Mollusca; class Bivalvia; order Myida; family Dreissenidae; genus Dreissena; species Dreissena rostriformis. The sequence goes on along the minus strand of VMBQ01002494.1, from coordinate 83,223 downwards.
TTCTGTTCAAATTACCATATAATAAGATCAGCAAGTATTAAGTAAGAATGATATTTGGAGATATTTTATCATCATATTCATTTATTGTTCGTCTATTATTTACGTTTTGAATTTGCTTTGATGTAGATCTTTACCAAAATGTGCTTTAACTGTGTAAAACAATTTAAAAACATTTTTAGATGGTGATTCTTAGTTTTTGATCAATTAAATCAAATGTACAATAATTGTTCGCAAAGATGACACTTAAATATGTTTTCATTTACACTAAATGCATACATGCTTTATATTTTTAATATTAAAATATTTAATATTCAGAAACATTATAAGGAGAGAAATGTACGTTAACATCAGCGAGTTACAAAGCATTGGGGCTTTAAACTGGTTTGAGGGCTAGCCGAACCTCACACTTACTCCAGAATTAATCACAAATCATACCTAGTCCTAGTGTCACATGTTTCAACATAAACAAGCTGAGGTATGTGTAATCTGAAGAAAAAATTGATTCACATGATTGCACAATGATTTGATTGTGTTACATCGCGTCAATAGTAGTCAGTAGATCATTTATATTGCGATGTCCGGCTCATAAGTGATAGAGGAAGGCCCCAAGCCTGAACAACTAAATCAATTACTTGGGTAGGACGGAGGTCCAGGGATATAGCCTCGGGATACGAATGTTATTGCTTCGAGTCCCGTGAAGAGCGGGGGCAGCTGAGCCTATTTATCTCTAATAACTGCCAACACCTTTTCCATTCATTACAGACAGCTACCGGTATGAAGCACAGAGATATATTAAGATCAACATAAAATGCCATATATATAGATTAGAGTCACAAATGGATATCAGGGTGCGATACCCTAGCTCTTTCTATGAACTGCTGTACAACTGCAACATGTTACTATCATAGCTGTCATGTTAATAGTTGTAATCATCTCCAGAAAGAATTAACATCAAGCTGTGTTAGTTTCAACCACATTATAAGCTAAATTAAAACATACCGTACCCGCTAAATGTTTCAAGAATTTTCGACGTCATTTTATATATATCATTTAAAAAAATGTTTTTGGCAAGTTTCAAGAAGATTGTGCAAGTATAAACAAGGTTTCAATACAGCCACATATACAAAGTTTCCTCGACCTCTGTTGGCCACGTTTTTTAACAGACTGGTACCATTTTCAAACTTGGTCTAGATAGCACAAGAAACACTGTTTTGAGCAACTTTCGTGATATTGGCCTAAACATGTGACTTCTAGAGTATGAACAATGCTCTACTATAGCCGGCCATACTAGGAAAACTGCCCCGTCCATTGGTGGCAATGTTTTTCAACAAAGCAGAACTGACTTTTTTAACTCAGCTGAGATATCATAAGAACACATGTTCCTATCAAGTTTTATGAAGATTGAACTCAAAATGTGACTAGAATGTTAACATGATTTCACTTTAAGGAAAGCTGCTCCGATCCCAGGCAGCCGTGTTTTTCAACGAGTGTAAACAAGCTTTTTTTTTTTGACCTAGTGATCCAGTTTTTGATCTCAAGCGACCCAGTTTTCTTCTCTGCCAAAAAAAAATTGGGACACATATTATGATCAAGTTTCATAAATATTGGACGATGCATGTGTCATATTGAGTGTTAACCAGGGGTATATGTAAATTCATTCATATGTGTATTACGTAAAAGTAACTGTAATGTGTTTGAAAACAAACAGACGTTGTATTGATCTCTTTATACATAATATTCAGATGTAAATTATGAATTATGTAAATAGTACTTAACTCTATGTCTATATATATGAATGTTTATTTGCTTTATATTTTTTGTATTTAAATCACCGAAAAGTGGAAATAAAGAGTATATATAAGTAAATGCGGACGACGCAAGACAAACGACAGACGCAGGGCGAGCACAGAAGCTCACCAGATTTAGGCTCGGGCGAGCTAAATATGCGAATCTATAAAATGTAAGCTAATCCGTAAATAAGAACATAAACTGCAATTATTTGTAACGATTTAGATCGACAATGGGAAAACAGTGTGTGTTACTATCAAACCGTTTGAAAATACGCTGTAATTTCTAACAGGCTCAGCGGTATCGCGTTAGGTTAACAAAACAATACAAGATCGAGAGACAGCGTAAATAAAAAGTTCAATTTAACCCTTTAGTCTTGATTTTAGAATACAAACAGCCATGTGTCATTCTTCGCAGATACAACATCTGTATTCAACATAAACTTAAGAAGACATATATGCTGCATAAACGCTGCTTATAAACAAGATCATGATTGCCCTACAGCGCTTGCATAAGATCAAATGGTATAATAATGGTAGAATATTTGATCTGATGACCTAGCTATTTTTACCTTTTGTAACTCATTTGTATTCTTTGTCTAGATATTGCAAATACGAACATTCATACTATATCTCATTGTTATTCATAAACATTGTTAATAAAATACGCATTCAGGTTTTATAACATTTTTTTTTAAGATTTGACCAGAGGACCTAGTTTTAAGTCCTAACTGACCCATCTTAGAACTTAGCCTACATAATGTTTCCTTTTATTTCGATAAATGGCCTAGAGTTTATGTAACTGATATTATTTTGTATTTCTTTATATTTTAAACAGATACATGTTTTATCGGAAATAGTGAAAACTTTCATGTCCTTCGATGCAGATATTGCAAAAGATTTCTTTGTATAAGTTGGGTAAGATAATATTTAAATCTAGATATCGGACCAGAAATATATATTTCAATATAAATATAAATATACAATGAGAAATATATAATAACTGCAAAAAGACCACTTAACAAAAGCCATTACTATGTTTGTGTTCATGGGCATTAACATTCATGTCGGTCATGTTAAGATAATTTTCTAAATAATATGTCAACTGGTAACTAGTTATGAGACATGGTTCGCAGAGGAGTTTCTATATAAACATGGGGCTGTCACAGTGAGTTTATACCCAGCCATGGGTTCATTGTTGATATGTACTTATGAATAAAAGGCAATAACTCATTAACAAAAAAGACACCTTTAATTATGTGCTGTGGCATATATTCGTATATTCGTATAATTATTCTTGAAAAAAGACGAAAATCGTATTCAAAATGTAGAAGAAAATGCGCATATAACATGTGACGAACATACAACGCATGCACGCGCGGACGGAATGATGTCTATCATTTATATATTATAACTTATTTATGTGAGGTATTTTAAATAACTTATAATCTCGTGGTAGGGTCATATTTTTCACCATAAAAATGTTAATTATGTACTTATTTGGTAAAATAAACAGGAAGGCCTGAATATAAGACGATAACCTGATGCACAGCAGATTGAACAGCCTCAAAGTATCAACACTTACAAGATCAAGTTTTGTCCGAGAAAGCAAAGCAATGCTGAGGAAGAATCATGATCTGCTGCCAGTAGATGTAGAGCCCCTGTACTGACGATCTGACCCTTCCCCCAGGACAAATACACTGAGCAACATCACAACCTGTACCACAGTGCCCCATCTCATCACAAGAGACAACCACAGTGACGCGAGAAGGAAAGACGTGCCTCTAGTCATGCTTGAAAAAAGGTACCCAAAGTAGTATGGATAAAGGCCTACACAAATGGTTCAGCAATCTATGCAGTCAAAAAAGGGAGAGCTGTAGCGTACGTTAAGTATCCAGACGGAGAGTGGCTTGCAGATTCAATACCACCAGGCCTCCACTGTACACAATACAGAGCTGAGGTAGAAGCCCTGACTGTCTAGCATCACAGCAGCACTACAAGAAATGCTTCAGAATAAGACTCCATTGGTATCACTCTCGCTGCAGAATAGACGGATATGATATGGAGAAATGACAAAGCTGTGAGCAGAAGAAGACCAAAAGAGTAACATATTCAATCTTTGAAAAATGAACTTCATCATCATCAAGAGCCTGTTCGGAACTACGCTTCTACAGGAATGCTTCAATAACATGTCCATTATAGAACAACATGTTCATACTAGGAGAGTAGATCATCTTCCGTCTGCGTACAGGGCATAACGCAACAGATATTTCTCAGCGAGTATTCTCCAACGTGCCATTGCAAAGAAGCTGACTCAACGCATGAACACATCCTACATGAAAGCAAGAACCCCCAAACCACTGAGGGAAAATGTATTGCCATAAACTGTGCAAGCACACTTTAAATGCAGCGGCATTTGAAAAAAGAAACTCACCATGTGTTGCATTCACTTAACAGCACATGTGAAAATAATTTAATGTATCGCATAAACCGACATCGGTATAAACCATTTCAAAATTAATTTTGAAAATGCATTTAAGTGCATTTGCAATAGGATTGGTAGAAATCGGGTAATACAACTTGAGTAGTTGTGAATATCGATTCATATAATTTCGATTAGTTCTCTCGTAAAACGTTTTTTTTTTTGCTTTTGAAAACCGTATACAACCAAACATAAATTAAAATAATACTATCGGACGTCTATTTCGTTTAATGACTACACTGGAGTGTTTACGCAATTTCGGACATATTATAATAAACCAACCATTAATCGCTTGACAGCAAAGCTGGAAAATGGTGCTTAATGCGGGTACTTCAGTTTCCACTACAGCACAGAAAAGAACAAACATTAAAAAATATGTAAAAATGTTCTACTTCAAAATTCAACTTGTATGAGTCTTGAAGCCAATACATAAAGAGTACAGGGACACATTCAGGGGCATCATGCAATGCAGCCTTAGTATAATATTACGGTTGTTTTTTGTGAACTTAATAAGTAGATGCTTTGCAATGAGTTTTGCTACGGAATAGCTGCAATCACGGATAGATTTATCAAATAAGTTTACACGGCGGAACACAGTGTTGTGTTCTTTAAACGGATATCTATCAACATGAAAACAACATTTTATAAGAACGTTTATTAAGAGTAATGTGATTATATATACACAAAGTGAAACATCAGCTGCACCAGCAGCAGAGAAATCTTATTATAATATTTTCAAGTTTTATTTACAAAACATCCAGAAGACCAAAAGCCCAAGTGGACAAAATAAACATACAGTGTTTACCAAGTAAATTGTTCATGACTATAAAAAGTAATAATACGTTTCATTGCCACAATATATACATGTATTATTAAATATTTTATAAATAAATACCGATAGTTTATCTATAATTCAATATGTGTCATTACGTCAAAGTATGATGAAGCTAATTAATTACATCATTATAGCAAGTATATTATAGTTAACATAAATTAGGTATACATATTAGCAACATTCATTTCATGAGGCACATGCTTTTGATACTAGCATACATAACAGCATGCTGATAATTATAATAATAGCACAATATTTATAGTTTTAAAATTATTTTCGTATATTCAACTATCTAACAGTTAGCTGTACTAAAATACATGTTAACTATGGCTCATGCATGTAACAATTGCATTAGCCCTTGCTTGCTACCTATACGAAACGAAAATATAGGCAGACAAAAGGCTCTGGTTACAGTACATTATTTAATTAAAATGGCACTGTGTCTGTAGAAAAACTTACATGCAAAACATAATGTAATAGGGAAGCTACGTTTGATGTTGATTTAAATGGATTTTATAAACCCTATACAAACCACCTATGAAATAATAGATGGTTTAAGAGTCATGTACAATGCAATTTAATAATAAAGCGTTCAAATGTAACATAATAGCCATAATTAAATGCATTAAAATTCTTAAAATGCCTTACATCCATATTGTCGTAGAAGACATGTATTGTCAGGTGCGATACTGTTATATAACCTTCACTGAAAAGATAAAACTGACAATTTATAATATACTGTCCTTTCGATATCAAACGGAACAATTTGTCAAACAGTAAAACAGAAGAACAAATCGACAAGGCTACCAAGCACACAACAAACACACTACAATTGATAAAATTAGGATCAATGCTTATTGTCCACGTACAAATCGGGGTTCAAGCCGGTTTGAAGGAGCCCAAAACATAACACTTGAGAAAAATTAATTCTCAAAGCGTTCAAGTGTAAATACAAATTAACCTCAAAGCATCATATTTAAAATAATGATTTGATACAATACTGTTGTTTTTTTGTATTAGTTTCACTTCTTTATATTGAACTAATCTACAAAATCATCTGCATATAAAGTTTCCTGTAAATATTTTGCACTAAAGGGTAACACTATTACTTTAGTTGATACAAATGAATTACAAGCACTTATATAATTTGTGTAGATTACAAAGTATAACAGTATAAGAAAAACGATACTGCGTGTCAATAGAAAGTTTAAGTTTACATACTACAGGAAATTGTTATGTCAATTAATCACGTAAGTATTATAATACAATTACATTTAAGTATGTTGAGAAACTATTTAAGAAATATAAAAAAGAAAAAAAACAAGAGAACAGAAATACATTTGTTAGACAATACTGGTACGGATAAATTGTAATATCTTATGAAAATTAACATATGAAAAAGGCACAGAAAAATTTCATTTGGGATTACAAACAGTACGATAAAAAAGTATTTGTACAACGTTGTAAAAGTAACAAAATATATACAATTTCAAGACTAAGTTTGTGGGACAATAGGATTAAAAAAAGTCCCATTCTCTGTCAATGGATTCTGAGTTATTTTTTGACATTGATATTTTTCTTAAGTTATCTTACTCATAATTTGTGTATTTCTTGGCTCCAGTTAGACTTGGACTGCATTTATTCACTTAACAAATGTATTAGCATAATTGAGTAAAAAAAATAACATTATTTATGACTCTAGCAGACTTTGATGAATATCCAAGTAGAACATCTGTGTTTTATGAAAGGAAAAGATTGTCAAGGTAACATCTCGTTAATTATTGCTTTAGATATCTGAAATTCCCAGAATAATTTTTTATTCAAAAGACAAGTTTTCCAAGAATACTCTGAATTATTCGGTATTGGAACCACTGAACCTTAATACAATTGGTTATTAAAAAGGGTAGTTCAAATATGCAATTCCATTCTATTTTATTAATTATAGTTTTAGACACCGTTTTGATTTAACGGATGGTTGTTTATTATTTTTATTAAGAATGTTGTATTTTTTTTTGCACCATATGTTATGTTTAATTAGATGTAATAAAGGGGCCTAAACTGGTTTGATGATTTGTTGAGTAGGACAAGATAAACAAAATGTTTTTATAAATTTTTCTATCGCTCTTGTCATTCCTGTATAATTCGTGAAAGTTATGTTCACATTGTAAATTCTGTTAAAATAATCTACAGAAAAGAAAGTTCCCATTTTAAGTATATCACCAATAAAATGAATTCCAGCATCGAACCATGGCACTAAGAAAAAACGTTTGTTTCCTATATATATATCTGGATTATATAAAAGTGGATAATATAAGAATTCATCTGATGTTACTTCCAACTTACCACAACAAAGTGAGAAGCTTGTTTAAACATCTACCCAGCATGGGTTTGAAACTCTGTTAGAAATATCAAAATACTGTTTTGTGATATTTAACCAATTTCCCCTAAAGAATTGAAATTTTTGTAACCACGTAAGTTTCAATTTCATATTTGAAATTTAATATACATTTAATGGAATACATTTTAATTTAAATACGATTTAACTACTCAGTGGTTGTATACAAACCAGAGCACCATAATTAAAACTCTCTGAGATACGATGAAATGAAACAATACGAGTATCAACGACATTTCAACTTTAACAAATAAAGCTTCATAGCATCATATAGTTTGATATTTAAAAAAATGCCACAGGGAAATAAACCAATTTGCCATGGCTGCAGACTGTGCCAAGATGTTAACGGACGACGTATGACCCTGTGATCGGGTGGAAAATGCGAAGCGCCTCTAAACGCACATTACTGTATGAAAAGGGCGCTATATAAATGTGGTAAAAAAGAGTTTGATATTCAGACCACCGTTGTGCAATTGAGGAAAAAGTCGCAAAAATGGCTATTACAATCTAATTACAAAGCACGGTTGTGTATATCTATCTATAGCTACATTAAATATTAAATGTTAACACTTTCAGACGAATTACAAATCTTACAGCCAATATAACGTAACAAATATAATTTAATAATAACCAATTTGATTTTGCATTCCAATCTGCTGTACGTTGAATTTTTATTGACATTCCAATCTCGTCGAACATTCAATTTGTGATGTTAATCCAATCTCTTCCTAACTTCAATCAATGTCTAATGTCAATTAAATCTCTTCGTAAGTTCAATGTGTGATGTCAATCCAATATCGTCGTGAGTTTACTTTATGATTTTCATTCAATCTCGTCGTTAGCTCAATTTGAGTTGTCCATGATATCACGTCGTGCGTTTAATTTGTGTTTTCATTCCAATCTCGTCGTCTTTTCAATTTATGTTGTCAATCCAATAACTCTGTCAGTTCATTCTGGAATGTATATCCAATCTCGTTGTCAGTTCATTTTGCAATATACATCCAATTTCGTCGTAAGTTCATTTGGTTTGTTAATCCATCTCACCATAATTTCAATCTCTGTTATCCTGTTCAAGTTTACGAATGGTGTTTAATTGTATGGGGTTTGTTGTTGTGTTTGAGGTTGTTGCGGATTCTCGATCAGACACGTAAGGGTGTGGGGTTGAATTGGGTTTCCGGTAAACAGCTAACATCTGTTAAAAGATAAAGATAGGAATAACAAATTATGTTATGAAAAATTACAATTATAACTATGTTGCTCAGATAATGCATTTTCAATATTATAATAAATATTCATAAAGAATACAGTTATCAAATTCCTTTATTAAGTGAAGTGGTACCTTTGGGAGAAATATCAACATCTGGGAGACGAGAGTTCCGACGAAAATACACATCGAAGTGACCCCATGCAGTTCAATCGGTTTGTCATCAAGCATCAGCGACAGAAACAGACCAACAGCACTCAGAATGACAACGTTGTACAGACATATACCGATCGTCTTGGAGTCGTTCAGGGCTTCAATGTGTACCTAATGTGTATATATCGTGAGTGTACATTGTAAAAATATAGTATTCCTATACATTTTTTTGATATATAACTGTTTATACACGTGTTTTGGAAGTCTACCTGTTGGAATGCATCTTAAAATATAACCTTGGGGAAAGTCTTATAATTTTATATTGCATATTTACAAACCGTTAATTTTATAGATTTTCACACTGTTATCGTTGACCAGTGCTGAGAGGCACAAGGTGGGACGAAATTAGCAGATTGTATCAAACAGCTATTGCACTCCGAACATTTCTCTATTGACATAGTGTTGCTAAATGGAATAATAGTTTCGTAAAATATAGCAAAAGCCAGATAAAACGAATTAAAAATTGGATAAATAATGTCAAAATAAAATAATATATGAGCTTGTGACGGTTCAATTATACAATGTTTCGTAAATCCTTATAAAAAATAATTTGGCACATTGTCAGTTAATAAACAAATGAAGTATTTGATTGGTGACACAAGTGACTTACATGTCTGGTTTCCCATGCCAAGAAGGCGCCGAAGGCTATAAGAGCACCATTCACGATTTGAAGGGTCCAGTTGAAAACGTTGGAGTGGTTCGAGCCACAAACACGGTAAAACGTTACCATCTTGTCTCCACGGTATGTGGTCACCTGCGCAATATTGAAAACAAACGATGCAAATGTTTCCTCAACCACCAAACATAAAAATATATTAATTACACGTATTATATGATATTTTATACAACAAATGAACATTTATGTTGTGAATATCAAACTAACACATACATCTTCTGTCTTCAGGAGCTGCTCCGTCACTCGATGCGGTGAGTGACCCTCCCACACAATCATCACAAGTGTTTCCATTGCAACGAGGATACCGATGATTAGCAGTAGATATTTGTCGCTAATGGACTACAACAATACAACATAATAAAAATATGCATTTCTTTATAACAATACATACGATTTAACCTATACATATAGTTATAGTATATAGTTATAATGTATATTTCAAATTATTTCATTGCAAGAGTTTAGAGGAAATCACAGAAAAGATTAAAATTAAGTTAACCGAAAAACAAGTGTGTTTGTTTGATTTTGTTTTTTTAATCGCTCTTATTTTACAAACCATGTTCTGTTTGTTTGTTTTATTTGTGAAAATTCTGTAGACTCTCCATGTCTTGGAAAGCATCGCACCAAATGTGGTAGCGAATCCTATCCAGAAGCAAAACAAAAGCACCTAAATGAAAAAGAAGAAAAACAACGTTAGACCTAACGCAAAGCTCGAATTAATAAAAAATAAATTATATATCGTTTGGTCAAAAATGATTAAAACATGAATGAAGGATGCAAACATCGTATGCAGACATACTTTACAACCATCAAACGATAACATGCTTCGCTTTTTGTTGTTCAAACTTCTACATGAACAACAAGAAATATAGAATAAAATACGAAACGCATACTTTGCCATTTCTTTTCGCCGCGATTTTTTTTAATATGTAATTTATTTAGCTCACCGCACACTTTGCATTGCTTGTCATTCCCGTTATCTTGATAACTATAGTTACGTATAGTAGAATACAACCAACAAGTGCAATACTGTTTATGTTCGGTGATGACATTTTCACTATCCTGCAAAATAGAAAGAGTCCCATGTTGTGTATTTAATGTTTTACTCAACACATTTTATGATCAGAACATATTTATTGTATAGCCTTTGTAAAATGCAACACAGGTATTACTTATTGGCACCGTTTTAATGAAATTCATTGTTTCAAAAACATATAATTGAACCAGTTTACCAAACATCTTAAGTAACGACGACGCAATCATCCTTATGTCAGTTAAATCGGAATATGTACATATTATACCTATGTTTTCTCCAAACAACATTGAAAACGAAGCAAGTGATAGTGACAATGATTCCAACACCAGCTAGTACACAAATCGTCAAGTATAATGACATAGGGACGGCTTTCTCTTTGCGAATTGTAAGAGCAGAATCAAATGGGATGAAATTATCTGAAAACACCAATAAAAATATCTGGTTTATTTATCGTTAAAAAAAACAATTTTTCATATAAATATAGGATTCACCAAAATAATGTTTTATGGTTCAATTGAAGTAAAACATATTTATCAGCAGAATATCTTATTTATTTGTTATACTTTATATAAATTGGTATTGAAGACGGTAGATATATATTGAACAATATATATATATATATTATATTCAATATATATATTGAACAAAACACTACACTATTGGAATTGCGACCATATTGGTTTTGTATACTGATTGTTTACTTGTTTTTACTTTAAATATTTAAAATACATGTATGCATCTTAGTCTGACCTTTCCAAATAAGTGCTCCGTCTTTCCACTCATAACGAGAATTTGGGTGTGTATCTTGCCGAAAATATGCAACCACTTTTTGACTCGCATCTGTAAAATCATATTTGCTTAAACAAACTTCTAATAAACATGCCTAAATCAAACTCTTACGTAATCGCTTATTCAGTTTATCGACTTTATATTGTGTTACTTGTTTTCCATAAAATGCATATGTTTAAATGAAAATAAGTTTATTCGCCAGAATTGTGATCTTAGTTTTGATGTGGTAAGCACAATCACCAATAAAATATGACACCTTTCTTAAAAGCACACATGATTGTTTTTAAGATGTGCTTAAGGTTGGATTACCTTGGATGCGTTGCAATACGAGAACTGGATTGAGAGCCCCGTCTTCAAACCTGATCCTGCCTGACGTCCCAATAAAATCTACACTGTCAACGCAGTCGACAAACATTTTGAGAAATGTTGGATTGTCAATGGCAATGTCAATCATGGCAGTTTGTGACTCTGAAAGAAACATGAAATTGACGTAGCTAATGAACACTTTTCCAAATTAATTTCTGTAATCATGCGCGGTTGATCTGGTCTTAGGAGCTTTTGTCTTCTCTACACTGGAATATTATATTTTGAAACGGTATTTTCAACTTTCGCACACTCGCTTAACGCACACATTGACATACACATATTAACACGTAATTAATATAATATAAATATAGTTTATGTCTAGGCGTTATAATATTAGATCCTACATTAAAAGTAATCTTCAGTATAGACATACAAATAATGTGTTTACTATTTGATTGTAGTAGTAACACGGAAACAGATTTCAATTATACATAATCTATTTTATAGATCGCGGTTCTGAGCGTTTATAGTATCGACAGACAGAGGGGGTAATCACGTGATAGTCAAGATGGCGACGCCCATGCAGAGACAGGTATTTTTCGCCGATTAATACCCTTTAGTACTTGTATTTATTTATTTAAATTTCGCTCACTTTCCAGCCATATCAACAAGAAAGTTACTAGCGTTTATTTCGTATTAATATTTGCTATATATCTCGACTTTACTCGCTGCGACATTTCTGAGCGGGATGTCGTTATTACAGCTCCATTAAGAAAATTTGCAGCGATTTAAGTCGATATATAAAGCGAATGTTTATACGAGATAAACGCTAATCACTTTCTTTTGGCTGGAAAGTGAGCGTCATTTAAAAATTAAACACAAGTTATACAGGATATAAAATGGCAAAACAAATCTGTCTCGTTATGGACGTCGCCAATTTTACTATCTCGTGATTACCACCTCTGATATGGACAGGCGGTTAAATGTATATCCATTTTCAACGTTAGACAACATGAAATTAGCTCACGTCACTTGAAAAAAATTGGATCTGCCCTAGTTTTTCAGATCTACATACTTATAATATTATGCAATTTCGGAATGAGACTTCGGCTTCTTTATTTATTTCCATTTAGCCAAATAAACCAAAGCTTCAACGACACATACTGCGACATATATCATATTGACATTTGTCCTTTCGTTGTGCCTTAACATTCAGCTATAGAATAAGGTGCCAATCCCACACGTAGCTTATTTGTGGAAAGTTATTGTAACAATATCTCATTCATTAAAAGTTATATTTAGGAGAAGCTGAACTATGTCATATTTGAAATTTGACTTCTAAACTTGTTCTTTGACATAAATAGTTATACACAATTTGGCAACAACCGATATTCAAAGCGTAATCTTGTATGTTCTGCCATTATAAAGAGTTATATAACACATCTGTAACTATTATATTGGTAAAAAACTAATATGTGTGTGAATGCAATGGTAGATTATTTCTAGCAACACCGAACTCAATATTATAAATAGTGCATAATCCAGATGCGTGTACAAGCGTTTCAAAAAGTGCTTGTGATAAAAATGCGGCGTCGAGAGTGTTCATACTTACTTAAACAGTTAAGCGCCAACGCTGCAACCCATACATGGTCGTAACACTTGGCGACGGCGTTGTCAATGGCTTGGGATTCTGATACATTAGCGCGATAACGAATATCTTTGATAAGGTCCGTGTCTTTATAAAAAGAAACACAAAATAAAGGATTTGAATTCCTGGCCTAGTGTTTTTCTTTAATTTGAGATGGGGCGACACAACATAAACCTGATGTATTTCTACATATTGTATTAAATATATAACAATGCAAAACAAAACAGCGTATTAACGATGTTTGCATGATATTAGGTACGGTATTGGCTTTAGCATTATTTAATCGTTGCAATTGTTAACTTCATTGCAGAATGGGTTTTATAAGAAAAGTCAATATTATCATATTGTGTTTTGTTAAGCGTTCTACATACGTATAGTGGCTTATTAATATTCTCATCTTAAATAATTCTCCTTACATGTGATGTTCGCTATTCCAACTTCTTCGAAGGGATTATTATTCACAGTGTGACAGAAAAACGCCCCTTCGAGCACCTTTAGCATTTCTTCTTCTGTGCAACTGACATTTGCAACTTTCAAGATCTCATTGGAATATTCTTCCGTAAATATCCACACAAATTGTGTCCCGTATATTGCCAACTTGTACGCCTAAGTTAATTGAATTACATACATGATTATATTATTGCATAATGAAATAATGACATCGGTATTGGCATATACACACATGCAAACAATTAAAATATTTTGGTTCAGGTATAATACTTTCATTTAAACCAATTATATAGTATTGTTCTGTCTTCTTACGACTGAAAAAGTTGTTGCCGCTTATTAAGCTAAAGAATATCGACAATTAATGCTGAACATAGATGATAACTTGTAAAGTTTACGAAAAATATTTTCATAATAAAATAATTGTTATTGCACGGGCCATGTCCCTCTAAACAAGTGTGTACGTTGAAAACTATTCCCGTATTAACAGTTATAAAATATGTGTGCATATACAACTTAAGCGTCCATATAAAGTCCACTCACTCTAGGACAAGGAATATGAGTAACCTACTCCAAGTCTGTAGCGCAACCTTGCGTGTATTCATAGTCTGCCTACTGTTTTCTTAGCGTGAGAATACGCCCACAATAAAAATGGGTTATGCACAAATATCTGCGTTGACGTATGACAGCGTGTATACCTATGTTCTAGCGGTCTTCAACACTTAAAAGCTGGTTTTATACGCAACAATGTAACATGGAATTGAGATGATATATTAGCAACTTACATTGCATATTATGTCTATAGCTGTCTTTTGAAAAGCGCTGACTACAATAACACGTGCGTCCAGATTCTGAAAAATAAATAAATTCAGTAAAGACCATGTCAACGATTTCCTGGCAATGACAAGGACAATATTAAACTATTCACGTGTGCACGTGCGTCTTTATGACTTATTTACGTGTTTATTTACTTTATTTTACATGAGTATACTTTTTTTCTGGTGTCTTATAAATGACATATTCATATACCTGTACTGTATAGTGTGCTAAACAACAACAAAAACTACAACAATAGAAATTATGAGCATTAAAATAGTATAAGGTGTTAGTTTTTCATTAAAAAAAAATGCTTCGCGTGTGTTACAACATAACCAAAATGCCGTTTCGTGTTTGTTATCGCTAACTTCATTTGTTTTTAAAGCCAAACGATGCCAAAGTATTTGGTTTGGAGCGACGAGAACTTAAAATACCCCCAATTAAAAAAAAATACATATTATGTCTAATTTGTGTTTAATTTTGCAACAAATACATAATTAGTTCAACACATCTGTGTAATTGTATCAGTCCGCGCTTTTAAACAAATAAAAGGTTATACATGGTCTTACCTTCATATTTACCAGCACTGTAGTCGAGTCCGCACGTATGACACTTCGGGCAATAACAGTTACATTCGTAACAATGAGTTCCTTGTCCAAGTCGTTTATCTTCTAAACACAGAACATGATTTGAACTTACACATAATAATAGTACATGTTGACATTCGGAGAACAGCGTTGTTTGCGAAGAAAAAGAAAGACTGACAAAATGCGGACAGGGACAAAAGGGGAAAGGATGTGTTATATGAATCGTTTCAGTTAAGGCCTGGTCACACTTACTTATTTCAATTTCAATTTAATATTTTAAATTGATTTTTTTAATTTAATAAATTAAATAATTACATTTATTCTGAAAAAGCCTGAGTCCTTATGACAGAATATGAGTTTTTGTACTAAATATTTTTTCTAAACAGATGATGTTAATATATTAATGTCGAAAGCCTTTGGTTGGAATACAATATTTTCCTAACCGTGTCATTGGTATCAAATTCAAACGACTTAGTCCAGAAGCATAAAATTATATAGGGTGGTTAGAAAGAACGTGATTAATAATCAACGAATCCTGATCATTTGTCCAATTTTAAGGAGTTTTTACAATATTGATCATTTTCTGAATAATTAGAAGAAGTAGACATAGTCCTCACTATACAAAAACAGAATAGTCCTTAAAATAGGTAAATATCAGATAATAAAATAACGTTTCTACCAATTAATGTCCATACAATTTCATTGAATAATGTTTCAACTTTTTAAGTTGTGAGTGCTTAAGCATAAACACACGTAATATACGAACCTTAAGTAACAAAAACTATAGCTTTTGTGAAATGACTAACATTCAAAATTTCGTGCAATTTCAATGGCGGACTAATTCGCTTAAATTCGCTCAATGTCAATATGGTAAACACTTGAATTGCACATGCATCGTTTTATCGATGTGATGGTGATCTTGCTGAACGACGTTGCGCAAATTTAAGATTTTTTACACTCGGAACTCCGTTTATAAATCATTGCCCTAACACAGTGATGAACCCAAGAATTCCTTAATAAAATACTTATCAGCGTCTACAATTATTAAGATGACCCTATTAAACGTGGACTCCTGTCAATAAGATCCTAATCAAATATACATCCAATACACACCGATAACTTGTATATTGCAATAAACAAGCAGTCATAATTGACCCCCTACCTGCGGATATTGTAATTAAAGGTTATACCATTGAAAATACTTCGCCCTCTTCCTGTAGTATCACTATACGATTCCAGTTGAAGGTTGCTAACAGTTGCGCAAGGGCGGAACCTACACGTTCCGGAGCTGTAAGTCGGTATAACGTGGGAAGCCGTTTTCTATCAGCCAAGTTGGAAGACGTAGCAAGATATACAATCTGTTTCAACATATGAAAAACAATATTGGTTAAAACATTCAAATCAGATCCATGAACGTTTAAAGAAAATGTAGTACCTTAGCTTCATTTCCTTGTCACGTCAAGTTAGTTTTGTTTTCAACAAACATATAAATGCCACTGAACTTTGAAACGACTTACATAGTACATACTACATAGGATGAAAAATCCTAGTACCTTAACAGGTCATCAGACCACAGTAAAATTGACAGTTCTTACAAACAAAACTACCCATTTGGCTTTGCGATACCACGTTTAGAAAACTGCATATAAAATGTGTTTTGTATAGAAATTTAGAGACATACAATGAAATAAAAAAATATCACTTATAAACATAATAAGTACATTGTGAAGCGCAATACGATGTGTTACTATAATGCCAAAATAATGAAAATATCAGCCATATTTATCACAGTGAATTATTATGCGTTTTCTATTGCGTACAGTAAATTGTTGATACGGCAATTGTTGCACTGGAAATTGTTTGCAATGTCGTTTCCTTATTAATTCAGCTATTATTTCGTGTATGCCTATTGTTTGTATTGTAACGTAACGAATATTTGGGGCATCATTGTATAAATCAAACAATTGATTTTTTAGAAGATTAATAATATTTTTTTATCATATCGGCCATAATTAAATAAATGGAATAATTGAATTTTGGAAATTACTAATAGATGTTTAATTATAAAGAATATAATGGTTTAAAAAAAAGAATTTTGATTAAAATATTTCTTCTATCATAAGAAAGAGAACGTAAATATGTTTACATTAAAATGCACTCAGGTTATGGCGTTGCAAATCAGAACGTGTCTTATGGGTCTAACAAACATTATCCTAAAGGCAAATACGTAAAATATGTCAAAATGATAATGTATGAAACCACCGTCTGAATTGTCTGGATAATTATAATCTTGATCGGCAATCAACAACATCCGTTGAACTGGTCAAATGTGATAATTTTGTCTAGCACGTTTCTGACGCGTCATTGAGTCGGATCATAAGCGAGTCGGCCAATTGGCAGAGTTATATTGACAAATCAAAAATGTATACGGCCATGTTCGTTAGCTCTGAATATTCATTTTCAGTAAGGGGGGCAGTCCACGTTAGACAAGCGACCAGATAGGTCACACTTACTTGTTTTGAGCAAGGCCGTCAGGCCTGCTTTGATGTTTTTCAGAATATTTTACGGACTTTAGCAAACGGTGTTTCTAAATTTACTCAACAAAAATAAATCGCCATAAACACTGAAATGGACTTGTGATGTTATTGTATTCCACCAACTACGTTACAGTATTGTTTACTTATTTTCAGGTCAGAACATTTGCTATTATGATGTCCATCATTTGTTAATGCGTTTAAAATATCTGAACTAGATCAGTTTTTGATTACTTCTTTTAAAAACATTCCTACAAAACAAAGTTTCAAGAGGGCGCAATTTAAGATCATAAACATTTAAGAGTAGTATGATGAGCTCAATGTGGGCGGGGCTATAGTTGTGTTTTCAAGTAGTGGCCTGATAGTGGCCTGATATTACAGAAAGTTGATTGGGTTAGTTTGGGTTATCAGTCATTGTCCTAATAACACTTGTCTTTCATCACAAACGATCAACCACATCTTATACGGTGATCACAAATTATTTAATATATAATTTATCTATGTAAAACATAGATTGCAATAAGTACTGTAACCAAACAAGATAGATCAGATATAGAGTTTGGCAAATGTATATAAACACTATCCACTCTTAAAGATCTTTCTGTAAATCGATCTTGTTCATCATTTATACAGATGCTGCTCTACTAAACTATAGTTTTACTATAACTTACAATAAAGTAAAATTCAGTGTATATTACAACGTGATGATGTTCGATAATTTCCCGTAGATTATCAATTTTAATTCACGTGTGATCAGATAAATTCATATGTTCATGAGTGGCACATCAACGAGATAACATCTTTATTTTCTATGATCACGAGTGAATAAATTTGATATTCTACCATAACATACACAATTTAATTTAATTTTATTTATTAAATTTATTTTCCACCATTCATTTACCTAATACAAAAGTTAAACCGGAGAATTTATCTGGAATAATAATAATGTTATGCCGTCGAAAAACGACGTCATTAAACAGTAAAACTGTGAAAAGTGTAGGTTATTTTTAATTGTTTGAAACGGCGACTGATCATTTTAAATCACCAATAAAACCCCACAAACCAAATAAAAACATTAAATTCTATTTCCATATTGTACATTTTCCTTTCTTGAAAGGTAATTGCCCATATGGTCCTACTTATGGAATATAAAATTGGCAAAAAGTTCGATAGTCCAGGGATTCTGCATGCGTTATGGACTTCCATGACAACTAGTATATGACAGTTATCTTACACTAGACATACACTTGCTTAAAGAAGTTTCCTATAAGAAGATACATTGTTGACCTTCGCAACAAAATATAGTAGTTGAGCTTTTAATAAAATTTATCTTCAAATTATTATTAACAAATGGAATATCCCACCCACAATTTTACAATTGTGTTCGAATACGTGTTCGCAAATGTAAACAAGTCAAAGTAAATACTTAAAAAATGCATTTAAATTTTGTTAAATAATTAGGGTCTAGGGAATATAATACGGTTTGAAAAACCAATTTTTTTTAACTTTCTGAATGATGTAACATTTAAATCATACGTTGTGCGATTTTGTATTAAAACATGTTTAATTGCCCCATTATATAAGTGAGGACAATAAGTCTATGTTTTTATTACAGAAACCTTACACGTATAAGCAACTAATAAAGGGACATGCTCACAAATCTACGAAATTACAGTTATCCCATTTTTTGTCAAAAAGTCAAATAATTAAACAAATACAATCGTTTATTTTGGAGCGACAAAACAATACCTTGTTTGTAAAAAAAAATAAAAATGTTTGTTTCCGATTTATCATCTTTAAAATTGATTAAGTTACAAAGCTTGTTACAAACGCTAACGAAACAATTTGGAATGTTTTGTTTTTGTTTTCGTCAAGTATTGTCAAATAGTCGAATCGCTCATATAAGGTATGACATAAATGCTACATAATAAATGAATGAAAGGCTGAGAGATTACGGAGAAAGCCTTTCAATCTACAGAACGCCGCTTTGAATCCCGATTCAAATAACTTTTGTCTTTTGTGTTTGTTTTTCTAATTAATTTATAGTTGTTATGAATAATCTCGTTTGCGCCAATACTTAACTCTATCAAGTTAACGACACACTTTAAAAACTTAACTACTTTGTCAACAATAGGGTTACGTTAAAATGTGCAAGTCTATATATATTATAATGAAGTATTGTAGTTCCCAAAATAAAATTTATTTTACATATTGGTTTACTAATGATATATCTCAAACTATATTTTCCAGTGATGTTCTAAAACGCGACCATAGTGAAATTATGCTTGATGGAATAATTACAAATATAATAATTAGTTTGGAACAATCTTTCTGATCTAAGCTATATAATTCCTTTTCAAACAAAAACATGTTTATTTGGCAGTGATGCTGATTTTCTTTATCGTTTGAAAGTTGGTCTTTAAGCTATGATGTTCATGTAGTTTTAAACTTCAAATGATTTTAAAGTATGACAAAATCATGAATAAAGTGATGTTCGAATTACTTTAACTCTGAATGAAGCAACATGTAGCTCATCCGGCGTGCATATTTATGTTTCAAATGCTGATCAAGTGATAAAAAACGTTAATCAACAATCATATTTTTTTTTTAAACTTTTTTAATTGGATTTCGTTCCACAATTTTAGTCGTGTGTCTTTATACAGCTAAATTCGAACATTTACAAGTTCCCGTAATGTAATGACATAATTGTATAATATGTTGTGCATAAATATAAATATAAATGGGTTTATATTGTCACAAATTACTTTTTAATCAAACAGTTCCTGTGAAATACAACTTCTCAACCAAACGCCTTGACAAAGAAATACTTCTATCGGTAAATATATACAGACAATTTTGTTCAGTGAACTATATATAGTAAAAACGAATATAACGTCGAAGGCATTGCTTAATGAACAAGACACTTGAGGAATCATCCAATGCATTTGATAGTTATAAAGATGGTAAACAAGTTTTATAAGACTGCCCATAAGTGCAGACATTTAAGAAGTATGCTCTGAAGGTTACCAATAATGCCGCACTTGATAACCTCTGTGGTAGCAAATAATACATAACTTTTCAAATGATTGCATTGGTTTTTATAAGAGACATAACGTTATACAAACCACAGCCAACATAATCAACGAACGAATACGTGGATATGACGCAGTTACATAAGACAGAGCGGCGACATTATCTCGAATATCTTTCTTTGGAAAACATTCAATATCAATTTCAAGTAACCCACCTGAACCGTTATCACACCTAACACATCTTGAAGGATGGCTAACTGCTCTGTCATCATTGGACATACGCCACCGATTAACACAGCTCCCGCTTTATAGAACGCATCCAACAATTGGAATGAATTTGCCTTTTCTGTGCACTGAAAAATGTAATTAAAAACTATAATAACAGTTTTGTGCAACGCAGAGCGGGAAGAAAACATGTTTATTGTTTATGCAATATGTAAGTGTACTTGAGAAGTTCCTAGTGTTAAGCTTGAAAACAAGCAATATAAGTAGTAGTATTAGTAGAAGTAGTAGTAGTAGTAGTAGTAGTAGTAGTAGTAGTAGTAGTAGTAGTAGTAGTAGTAGTAGTAGTAGTAGTAGTAGTAGTAGTAGTAGTAGTAGT